>JAYJMH010012114.1:0-22815 GCA_036873815.1 Phacellophora camtschatica | reverse complement strand
TGCAAAGTATTTTTGAATGTATTGTTGTAATTCTCAGTGCAAATAGCCAAACAAACAATAAAAATAAATTGCAGCAAATCAATCAAGTTGTATAAAATAAATTGCAAATGCAGCTTTCATTATCCGAAATTCGGTCATCCTAAATCTCCAAAGAGGGTTTTATTTCCCTATTCCTAAATACCATTTTCTAAGTGCCAAAATTAGCAAATCACATTTCCTAATTTACCACAGCGGGACTCTCTCGAAATATTGTATGAAATACCTGTGACTGCTTTTTTGTACTGCATCTTAAAGCAAAGACGTTTCCCAGCATCTTGTATGAACTTAATAAGTTCACTGTGCTTGAGTTTAGTAACATCTGTCTCATTTATTTCAAGAATTGGATCACCAACGCAAAAATAGTCAGACCTAGAACCAAATACAAAATTATTGGATATTTTAATATACAGGGACTCGGAGACACAAACAATCAAAGAGAAATAAAGAGGTGCTTTAAAGCTAAACATGGTATTAAACATACAATTTATATGTCATCAACTGCTTGTAATTTTATCTCTGCTATGTCATAATGGTTATGTTGTAACATGCATAGTATAGACAGCTAAAAATAGTTTTTCTTAGTCAGACAAAGTACTTTATTCTTGTTTTGGGTGCCTTAGAATCATTGAGCGATAACTATCTGGCTGCCTTAGAATTATTATGTTGTAACATCCGTAGTATAGATAGTTAAAAATGGTTTTTCTTCGTCTGACAAAATACTTTATTCTCGTTTTTGATTGCCTTAGATTACCACAAAGGGTTGAGTGACGTTTCAAAATTTAAATTAATCCTCCGGCCCTTTTTCTGCATTATTTGTGTGGCCTAGTAACAAACGGAATTTGTGGAATAGTCCATAAAACAGCGAACATTTGTTGTTTCACCCAGTACATATGTAGAAAAACTAAAAAAAACATACTGATCTGCAAGTCCACCAGATCGCACATTTGCAACAAAAGGGGGCTTTGGTTTATCTGTTCCACCTACGAATGTAAATAGAAATAAATAAATTATTAGTTAAAACATGTTTGTATTAAATTTTAAACTGTCAAAATCTAAAAGTTCAATACACACTTAATGATCCAAAAAACCATCTCCATTTGCAGGGCCATAACTGGAAATCCATGAGACTACAAAACTGAAATTGCGCAGATAACGATGTCCAAAGAGCAAATTTGGAGTCTGAAATATCATTTATTCATCTGCAACCACCAAGTTTACCTGTCCAAAACTTGAAATTAAAATTACCCTAACCCGTGATCTTCCAAGTTATATAATTATTTGAAGAAACAACATTTATTTCCATCCATGGTTTGACATTAAAACAATATGCTTGCTTAATAATGGCAACTCGACTTGGGAATTTAAAATATAAAAAGATTCACTGATCAAATTCCTAAGTCGAGGAGCAAACAGGTTGTTTTAATATTAAGTCATGGACGGCATTCCTTTAAATTGACTTTAGAGCTGACGAATAAGGGCAATTTTAAGTTTAAGTTTTGGACAGGTAAATCTGATCGCAGATGACTGGATGATATCCCAAACTCTCAAGCTACAGTCCTGCAAACAGAGATTTTTGAGTCACTCGGTAGACCTACAGTAAATTTAACAGTTTGACACATTCTCATCTCATTGCTTGAGATACACAGTATTTATGATAATTTTCTCCAAAACAAACACTGCACAAAAGAGCTATTTTTTAAGTAAAATTTTGCAGTAGAATTTATAAATTATATTACATATCTTTATTTACAAAGATAAAATGAAAGAAAATCTTTACCTGAAATTGTCAACCCCAAACTTTGATTTTTACTCTTGATCAACTCAACAATGACAATACCTAAAATAAATTAATCCCAAGATCATATTACAATTGGAAAAAACTTGAACATACTTCCAAATTCTGTAAATATATATTATGTATATTTGGTAAATTATGGTACAAAACATTTAGCACATTGATAGGCCTTTTGACTAAATTCTAAATGTTTTGCTATTATACAAATTCAAAACTACAATATATATGCATATACATATATATTGTAAATATAAGCTATAAATTTGATGCTTCATTTACAATATACCAGATTGCTATCTGTGTGTGGTGATTTTTGTACCGGATAGGGGATCTTCATACTACAATGATGTATCCAATATACAGCGCTTCAGTAATTGCTGCAAAAATCACTCCAATCTGTAGGTGGTATTAAAATCACAATGCTCTAATTGACTATACTCCAATGGCAATCTGGTACAGTGTAAACAGGGCTTAAATACCTCTTTGTTCATCGTTTTCCTTCAACTGCCATCTGCAGCAAAAAAAGTATATTTTGAAAAACATTTGACATTTTAAATTTCTTATTTATTAGGAACTAAGTTGTTTACAAATCCCAAGTTGTGCATAAAACAATGTCTGAAGGGCAAACATAGAATTTGAAACATCTAAACTTTAAAGCAAACATCCAGTCATTTGTGACCATGTTTACCTGTTCAAAACTTGAAATTAGAATTGCCATGTTAATTTAAAAAAGAATGACTTATTTTTAGTCTATGTTTTGACATTAAAACAACCTGCTTGATTTAATGGCACTTCTGGATTTCAAAATTTTAAAATATTCATTAATCAAACTCCACCAACTCAATAAAGAGTTTTTTTTAAATAATTTTTAATGATTTTTTTAATAAGGACAGAATTGGCTTTTTAATGACTTAAAAGCTCATGGATGAAGGCTATTTTATTTTCTGGTCTTGGCCATATAACAGAATCATTTTTATAATAGCATATATTACAATTTTTATATTAGATATATAATACATTTAATTTTTAAATACAGTTGGTAGGGTTCTATTTTTTTAAACTGATTTTTGGAATTTACCCAGCTATTGTTTCCAGGTCCTTTTGTTAACAAATTGTTATTTTTCAAAAGCAGTGGATCAGTTTCTTAAAAGGCACATTTCAAATGTGGGACCTTAATTTAGTAAATATATGCATTAATCAATCATCTCATACAAAAAAATCATACATTATTTACCTCTCAATGCCTCTGTTGCCCTGGCCTCTAGACCATATTAATAGGCGTTCTGCAAAAAATTAACTAACATTTGAAAAATGATTAAAGTCATGAAAATAAAATTACTAAAATAATATTGAAATATATAATGACATGTGTCTTTGGAAAACAGCAACATGGTCTGCAAAGTAACATAAACCAATGACAGGTTGAGTTGACTTGAGGTAAAGAGCAGTCAATGCCAAAACAAGAGCAGATTAGTAATTAAAATACTGTAAATATTGTGAATTGTTTTTGGTAGAGATGCATTCAGCAGTTTCAAATAAGCTTGTGTTTTAGAAGCTGTCCTAAACTCGATTGTGGTCAGTCAAAAGTTTAATCATTTAAGGAATTTTAGGATCTGAGATGGAACTTAAGGAATTTTAGTAAGAAAGTTCAACACTACTGATTAAAATACAAGTTTCACACATTTTTACAAATGGTATGAAGTGGCAGTGCAAATTTTAAATTAAATTAAATTAAATCTAATAATAAGTTTAGTTAGAAACTGCCCCTCCCATAAATAATTCACAAACTTTTTGGCGGAATTTTGATATTGATTGATATAATTAATTTAATAAAAAATTTAGATAACAAAACAGCTTTTTCATTTCGGAAAACTTTGATGATTATTATTTAATATTTCTGCCTCCTGGCCTCTCCCTCCCACCACAACTACCAAACCAACTCTGCAGTATCTTACGTCAGTAGAGATGGAGATAAAAAATAATGTACACTATTGACTAGATAATACCTACCAAATTTCATCGGACCACAAGTTAAAAACTTCTTCATCTCTCACTCAAACGACACCACTGCTGGTTTCTCAAAACCTAGCTTGATGCGTCAGCTGAGCTGCAATATTTTGACAAATATCATCTTCTATGATTGGCAGTCAACAAATGTCGTGACTGCCCCTAAACTCTTTTTTTGTTCAACTGTGATAAAAAGCTGAGAAATGTTCCGTTGTCTTATTGGCCTAGTTCCAGCTATATTTCCCCTTCTTCTCTGGCACGCTGTGCAGCTCATTCAATGTGATTGTGCATCTTCTTCATGTTGTCAATTTTATTGATCAAAGCACTGCGTGATCGTTGTGCAAAGATTACCGCCAATCTTATTTTCACATTTTGATTGCCGCCTTTCGCGTGTGACTTTCCCCTAATCGACTTAGGCCTGTTGATAGAAAAATATTAATCGGATATAAATACCGGACCACATTTCGAATTTGGATCAAAACACCTCCTAGATCCAGATCCTCGGGTATCGAACTTGAAATAAACATTTTTTCTTGACACAAGATTTACAAGTAAGAATCTTGATATAAACCTAACCTGAAGTCAAGAACGAAAATAATCATAAATTACCAAAAGATTAAAGAATTTATGGCTAAGATTTCATCACATTAGCTTGATCTTATGCAGGACAAAACGAGCCTGCTTTATAATCGCAAATAATTCCTTCCCGCTTTGAATAAAGTGTGCAGTGCAATCTTTGAAAAAGCTGAGAAATGTGAATTTCAATATGAAAAACTTTTAGAGAGCCGAACAATAGCAACTATTTTGTGTTATCCTTTTGGCGGTAGAACTTTTGTTCAAGAAAACCCTTAAAGCTTAAAAACGGACGGAAATGGTGTGGTGTGTTATGGCTAGGATGATCCTCAAATGCTGTTTTTTTTATTATTACGACGTTTGTATATTTGTCACTATCCCTGCTAAGCCGAATTGTTACAAAATTGCTTTCAATATTTGCGCATTCATTATGTCTTAAAAAGAAAATTTAGTCATTAATACCGTAATAATTCGATTAACCCTCCCCCCTCTCGAATAAGTCCACCTATCAAAGGTCGAATTTTGGATAAGCCCCCCCCTGGGCCAATTTGTTCTTATGTTTCAAAGGGAGTGTCACGCCCTTACATTTCCCTATATTCATAAGAGAGAATAAAACAATTCCCCAAAGTCATAAAAGTTCTTTCTTACGACTATGATTTCCCACAGGACTGGATATATTGATTAAACGTGTGAAAAGCTCAAAAGCGGCCAACCTAACGCAACGGTACCAGTTTCTCATGAACTTTAGCGTGCTTTTGCAAATCCAAAAATCTAGCAAATATTTTCTCTAATATTTACCTATGGTTTACCATAATCCGTTTCGATGCTATCGCTTTGTTGAAAAAACTGGCATCCAATCATAGACAATGAAATTCATGTGACCACAAAACCGAGTTGTGATTGATGCCACTAAAATTGTAAAGCAAGAACCATGGGTTTTGGAAGAAGTTTCCGACAAACAAAATTGAAAAGACTAAGCAATTTCGGCAGCGCAGTGGGTTAAATGCGGCAAAAACTATTGACATTAATTAAAGTAATCAACAGAGTTCAAAATGGCAAACACAGTGGACTATTTTATTGTATATTGTGTACAATACAATAGTCCTATTCCTATTGGATAGGAATACAATACAACGATACAGTAATACAATGCATGCCATACAACACAGGGAAAGCAAAGCCTAACTGAACTAGCTTCGGCCGTATATAACAGAACAAGAATAATGAGCTGAATATAATATCTTTTTTATATGGAATGATTAAAACACAACGATATATAATGGTTAAAAGACAACGATAAATATTTAAAAAAAGATTATACCAGCAATATGATCATGAAACAAGGTGAATATGAGTTCCAGAGGTAAAGAATGGAAATTTAGGTGGCTTTTACGCTAATCCTCGAATTAAACCTCTGGGGAATGTGAAATAACAGGCTTTATGAAATGCAAAATCCGGGGGTGGGGGCTTATTCAAGGGGGGGCTAATTCGAGGATTTATAGTAGTTAGTTTTTGCATTTTAAGGTCTAACTTGAAATGTGTCAAATTTGATATATTTTTTACTTTATGAATAAAAAACCATCAGTAATAAAAAGTAACACCTGGAATACAAATTCAACCATGCATCCAGAAAAAACGAGAAGAAAGTCAATATAAATACCATAAAATTCTCTACTAAACTAAACGAATAAAATGTTTGTATTCCATGAAATTCTCTACTGAACTAAACGCATTAAATGAAATTACACAAATAACACAGATAATGCTATTAAGAGCAGAAGTAAATAACAAATTAGATTCACTTGATTGACGATATGAATAGAATCTCTTTGCCAATTTAAAATGACGTTATGCGGTATTGAGGCTGCGCGAAGGCCAAGATTCTTCAGTGGCAAAGTTTTGAAAAGCAGAAAAATAGATTTTTGAAAAAAAGGGGGGCTCCTTCACGCTTATACATTTCTTTACTCTAAACTTAGCTTGGAGACCTAATGCTGCTAGCCTTTTGCCAACATCAATGATTCGCGGTCCTAAGTCATATTTAGCCTAAGACAACGAAAAGCTCAAAATTTTACTGCAGATACAAGTTTTCTCTCGAAAGAAACTAACTTAAATGAATTAAACAGCAATTATGGCTGCAAGTGTGGTGGGCAGGTTGAAAAATGTTGGCAGCAAGTTAATATTATCACCATTCTCCTCCGCAGAAGCTAGCGAATAATTGTCAGCCTGGTTTCCTGACGTCAACTCAAACCGTGTATCAAGGTGATCGAGTGAGAGTACTTGAAGCCAGGGATGCATTTTGTTATTTTAGACCGCTTCCGCGGAGCCCAGGCCTCTTAGTAGAAAATGACGTCAGTACTCCACACGGCACGCAAAGGGTCAATGAGCCAGGAGTCTTTGAAATGCCAAGTCATGATGACGATTATTAGTTGCTGGAAGTTCGTTATTAATTGCTAGCTAGGAAAATAGATTGTAGCCTGCGTGCATAGGAAGAATTTAAGTGAAGTTTGCACGCAGGCTAAATGTCAGTTGTAACATGCAAACACGAGATGTTATTGTTAATACTTTTTTCCGAACAAAGTAAACTTTGCACGCAGGCGAAATATATTGGAGTACATCGTGATTTTCCTAACCATCAGGTTCTTTTTGGAAGTTATCGTTCTACGATCCATGCTATTCCATGTATTAACATAAAATTTCTTAACAAGATAAAACCCAGAATGGCAATTTCAACTGGACTCACACACATGAAAAAGACCACACAGAGTGTTCAATGATTGCATTACCAAGTCAGTCAAATTTTTTTGCGTCAACAAGCGGTTATATTGAGCTATGTACAATTCGTCCACCTTTGATCACATGTTGAATGACCTCATTGTGTCCTGCCATTTGATAAATAAGATGTTCCCACCTGCAATATATAAGATAAATTTAGTTCATATACACTCTTTTTTTAATAAGAACCAGATCATTTTTGCTGAGGCTCAATGTTCTTAAATTTCTAAGAATTTGAGGTTGAAATGTTCTTAAATTGTTCTTATTTTGCACGGATGATTGTTCTGTAATATTTTTCTCAATTGATTGACGACGTGACCAGTTTTTCCTGCTCTGCTTCACATATGGAGCATTCATGTTTAGTATCATTGGTGTTTGCATAGTTCAAATAATTCGCATAGCAAGTAACAATCGCCGAAAATAATTTCATAATGCTAAATGCGGTGTTTGATATTTTGTGAAATGAAATGTGAAATGTTGGATCCGAGGCTGAGCTATGTACTTAGTTTGGCAGACCCTCGATGTATCAGGTAATGAAATTTAAAATAGGGAACGGTTTGTTCTTATTTTTTGATAATTCAAGCCTCGATGTTCTTATAAAGTGTGTTCTTATAAAGAAAGAGTGTATATGAACTGTGGTAGGAGATCGTGTAATGTTGTTGATGTGACAACAACATTACCCCAAAAGCATAACAGGAGGGTCCAAAAGACTACAAAATCAATATCAGTATCGGGTCACTCTAGGTATAAGCCAGTTTTTTTTACAATAATTAAGGCCTTGTGCACATGCACTACAATACTCAGTTTTCATTTTAATACGGTTTGCTGCTGAAAATTATATATATTTTTGAAAGCTATGAAGATGGGGTACGAAGGGGGTCTTATCCCGTTGTGAGGTAAAACTGAGGGTCGTAAACACTGGATCTACATCTATCAATATACTGAGCAGGACAGCAAAGCGGTATATATGCTCAGGTAATGAGGAGTGATCCACAGGCCTCGAGCTAGCGTTGGACAATTAAGCACTCTCCAATCGCATCATTTTCAATTTCAAATAATTTCAAATAGTGAACGATTATATTAAATTATGCACAAACTAAATCAACCATTTAATGATGGGGGACGACGGGTTTTCGAGGAACTACGAAAATTCTACTCGTTCTAATGACAAATAAAATAACGTTGAATTTGCATGTACCTGGGTGCATTTATAATTAATAAATCTGCGACTTTTCCAATCTCAATTGAGCCATGAGTTTTTGATCGTCCTAATGATGCAGCGGCATTAATTGTGGCAGCAACCAATGCCTCGTTCATAGACATTCGAAGGGTAACACATGCCAGATGCATTGTCAGTGGCTGAAAAATGAAATATTTACGTCAACGTAAAATTGTTAAAAATCAGAACACAATAATCACGTTCCTCAAAATTTAATTTTTTTTTCTTCTAAATAAATCACAATAAATCCTCAATTTTTTAATACATATACCATTTTTTGTCCTTACCCTAGGTGAGGGGGGGGTAGATCAACGGGGAATTGACATTTCTAGTACTTCAGTGGTCAATATCCCCCTAAAACAAATGATAGGTGCATAAATAAAATGAAAAATTATCTAAAAATATACTATATTAGCTTTGACAATGAAAAACTAAATTTCGGGGGTAACCCTTAACAAGTAGCCAAGTCTTCGGTTCTTCATCATCATTTGTTTTTCCCAAATTAGAACCCTTGAATTTTCCAAAAAACAAGATTTTGAACTCTGAACTCCATCTGAAATCTATTTCGACCAAAACTTCATTACCCCTAACTAGACTTTCTTGTGAAATAGTGCCTATTGATTCGAACATTCTCTATTTCGAGCAGATTTCCATTTCCCGTGAGAGTTCTAGATAGCGGATGTCAACTGTGGTTTTCTTTTCGTAACCCGGTATGAGTCATAAAATATTAAGCAATTACTTTCAAATTTGTGTTGATAATGAAAACCAGGAACCTAATTATATGCAAGTTTATTAAATGTGAAACAAATATACCAAACGACCAATTAAAATAATTTAGATTCTAGTTTTTCTTCAAACAAAACTTAAACGTATGAACTATTTTCGATGAAGTAAATTTCTCAGTAGTTTGGAGTTCATATTGAGACAAGAAATAACAAAATCATGCTAATTAATTTTATCGAAATAAAAACATATTTTCTCACCATCGACAGACAGAATGCATTAGGATTAAAGTCTGAACCAAGAGCAACTGGAACTCCTAAAAGATAACAATTGCTCAAAAACAGATTAATGTTAGGGCGTATTCTTTTGGCTTTTAAAAATCTTCTGAATTCTGAAATTCGAAGACTTTGGAGAGTTTGAGAACAAGAAGCCAAAATAATGGGAATTCTGAAAACGGCAGAGTTTTAGAATTCCATTCAAGAGCGCTCGAAATCCGAATTACGCACCAAATTTTGATGAGAACGAAAATCTCTTGGAAGTCTCCGAAACCTTGTAGGTTTGGAGGCAGAAGGCTTCGGAGGCTCGGATGTCTGCCGAACAAGTCCTGACATCCCCTGCATGGTCACTGCCTCCTCCAAAATCTTTGAAAATGTCACTGACTGTGAGTTGTTTTTTATTAAAACTGTAAAGGTGAAGAATTTATTTCAAATCTTGAAATGTGTGAAATTCAAAAAATTCTTGAATTCCAGACAAACAGAAAAAACTCCAATATTTCCTCTGCTAAATTTGCATTTATGATCAATGAGATCTGAAATTATTCGTTAGTTATCAGGCTATCTATTGCCAGTGATCATAATGAGTTTTGTTTTCTCACGTTTGTAATAAATTATAAAGCCAATTATTTGGTCCTGTACAATAACTTGGATAGATAGATAGATAGATAGATAGATAGATAGATAGATAGATAGATAGATAGATAGATAGATAGATAGATAGTAAGGTTTTTTGGGACACTAGGTGGTACCATATAATCATATAGATAATACAGACGTTACCAGCATCAATCATCTTTCTGACAGGTGGGGGTTTCAGCCGCAATATATAGGCAGTAGTAGGGAGAATAACTGCAACAACACATTTATCGCTCATTGCTTTGATTCCCTCGTCACTGATTTCTTCAAGATGACTTATAGCTCTTGCTTCCAGCTCTGCCCCAAGCTACAACATACGAAAATAACAGAGAATAATACAATCGTAATGATACTTTTAGAGTCAAAATTTCAGAGGCAATAAAAGCCTCCCTTGTCTTGATAAGTCAACTGGTAATTTACAAAGCAACTTTAAATTAAATTAAAATTTTATTTAAATTTAAAAGATTTATGGGCAGTTGTCAAAACTCAATATTCCCAATTCTTGATTCTTCCCCAATTACACCCAAAGCAACGATGTTTATCAGTTCGTTTCTCTTACACTAGACTCCCCCAAAGAACTGCCTTTTCCTATTTTTTGTTCTTTTACGATTATCTCTGAGGTAACGATGTTTTTTTGTTCTTCTCTCTTGTACTTTACTACCGCCAAAGAACAGCCTTTTCCAATTTTCATTCTTTCAAAACCATCCCGAAAGCAACGATATTTTAACGGTTCTTTTCTATTCCATTTTATTTTCCAAAAGGACTGCGTTTTTCTGTTTTTCATTCTTTTTATTCTGCTCTCTTGCACTTTACTTCCCCCAAAGAACTGCCTTTTCCTATTTTTCATTCTTTCACAGTTATCTCCAAAACAACAATGATATCGGTTCTTTTCCATTACAATTTTTTTCCCCAAAGGACAGACTTTTTCTATTTTCTATCACCAAAGCAAAATTTATACTAGTTTTCTTCCACAGACTTTATTTTTCTATTTCTTCACAATTATTCCAAAACGAAAGATGTTACTTACTTCTCCAGAATTCATTGGATGTAGTTCATCTCCATGGAAATTGATTGCCAGGCCAGCCTCCTTTCCAGCTTTCAATATTTTTCTGGTCGCTTCTGTATCAAAAACTCCCTTCTCACAAAATACGTCAATATTCTCTACCATTAACTCTTTACTTTCATTCAATTTCTTTATTTTTGGTATTTGCACATTGAGGACATCATTTGTTGCTTCCTCCATTGTTTTCCCCCTATTTTTTTTTGGGAATAAACACATTTAAAAATCAACAATAAAATATTAAATTGACTTATCTCACATTGCATCCATGAATAAACTTAAATGTTCTTCATGAGAAATTCAACAAATTCTTTTAAATACCCTGAAACATTTAACAAGATCAAAATTGTGTAAAAATTCCAACTTACTTGGGCACCGAATGTGCACCACAGAATGTGCTAGAAATCTCTATATCTTTAAAGTTCTGTCTTGCTCTTTCAATTGCTTTTAACATTTTGACTTCAGATTCCACATCAAGTCCATATCCACTTTTAGCTTCAACAAGAGTAGTTCCACTTTTGACCATCCTTTTCAGTCTTTCCAATAAACTTGCATAAAGTTCTTCTTCTGAAGCTTTCCTTACATGGTCTACAGTAAAATGAATCCCTCCTCCTGCTTTGTGAACATCCATGTAAGAGGCACCTGCAAGCTACATACAAACAATATCAATTTTATATGTAGCTGTGTTAAAATTTATCAACAATTGTTGACAAGTGTGTAGCAGAGGGCAGCTCCAGGTTGAGAAAATCTAAACAAGTGAGGGAAGATTATCAGTCATCAACAAGTATGCAGATGCGGCCCCGGGTTTGAGAAAATCTATACAAACTGGGGAGGGGGAGATTATGACGTTATATGTGCAAAAATGTATATTTTAATATCATTTTTATTTGACAATTTAACAAGGTGCATTCAATACATGCCCTTGTTGTCCCTCTGTGATGCCACTATTGGCAAGGCAAGTGCAATGACACTCTCGAGCACAGTTTTTAGTCTGAAGAATGTGAATCAATTTGACTCGTTTTTAATGCATCATGAATTTACCTGGCTTTAGACCTTAAAACTTCTTTAAATAACTTTGATTGCAAATCATAAACATGTGCTTTTTGTTGTTGCTGAGACATATAATGATATCTTCAACTTGTACTCACTTTCATCGCAAATTCATGGACACGATCTCCTACCCAAACAGGATGAGTATGGCCATCAATAAGCCCTGCAATACAAATACATTTTAGCACCAATAATTTGTAAAAGAAAATAATAATAATACAATTAAAAGAATAATAAAAAAATCAACTGAACACTAGACTGTAATGTATGAAAGTTTTCAACACAATCTAAGGATTGCACTGGAAAATTAAGATGCTGATCAAAACAGCATTTCAAAAATATGGAATTAAGAAAAGTGTTGGAAATTTGGACACCAAAAAGTAGTTGCAGATAATTTCCTTCCACATTAATTGAATCATTTAGTTTCTTTTGTTGTAATTTTCTTTCTGGTGTGTTTTGTCATTGTCTTCTTGTTGTACTGAGTCATTGCATGTGCAACGTTGAAAGAAGAGGCAGTGACAAAACAACAGAATTGTTAATAGATATTATAAATATTTGGAGAAATCTTCTATAAATATAATATAATAATAATATTTTGACAAAATATCGAACATTGTGTTCCTAGAAAAATGCAAACACCAAGTTTCCACAACAGAGAAGGATAAAATTAAAGCCTGGTTATTTAAATGTTCAACTTTTTCTGACCCCCTAAATTTTCCTTCAGGGTTCTAGCCCAGAGTATGGCATTTTTCAACGAGATCTCCGGTGTGCATGAAGAATTTTCTTTTGTTCTCTATGTCTAATTTGAATACCCTATTGTTTCTCTCTGGTGTGCAAGAGCCATACTATGCAGACAGGGTTCTTACCACAGAATTCCTTAAAAAACAAAGGAAAACAATAAATGCATTGTTTAATGACGCAATTTAAGCAGCGCAAAATATTTTAATGGCAAAAGAAACACCCCCCCCCGGCGCAATCTTTTCAATTCTTAGAGATCTTGTTGTGAGATGATTAAAACCTGCCTGGCATAATTGTTTTTCCGACAGCATTTATTTCTTTTTGAAAAGTGCACTGTTTATATTTCTTTGCAATCTCTTCGTCTACTCCAAAATCTTTAATTTGTCCATCATTTCCAACTACTAAAGATAGGCCGTTTTCCTTTTGTTGTCCAGAAGAACAAGTAGGCCCATCACTGATTGCCACGTTGCTGGACATCTCAGCTCCCCGCAAAACCATCTCTGAATTTTTGCAAACGTGAACAATTTGTCGAGCATGACGAATAATAAGTTGGTGATTCATCTTTTACTCTGAAACTTCAATAGAATATCTTTTTCACGAACATTAAATAATTTTGATCGCCAAGGCAAGAAAAAGAATATGGAAAAAAACTTTCCCGCTGAAGAACGAATTTTTCGCTATCGGTCGTTGTATCAGCTATGAAATTTTAACACCCTGATGGAGGAAGTAAGGAACTTCTTCCATATTAGTTTCATATGATTAAATTCTGACGTTCAATAATTTGACTGATTAGACGTGTGTATTATTCTGATCACGTAAAATGTAATTTTCAAGGATGGATTGACAAAAAGCACCCTTTTCTCAACGAAGCCTAATCATTTAATAAAAGCCAATATTAAATTGCGTTGTTTTGCAATATTGTATTGTATTTTCACCGTTCGTTGCATCGTAGTTTCCTCGTCTCGTGTTTCGCAACATCATTATTCTGTTGTTTCGTATCAATACGGTATCGTTGTGTTTTGTTTCTGTGTTTTGTCAGTTCTTCAAGTCTATTTGTTTCTATTTTTCACACCTGATACATCGATGGTTTGCAAAATTCTCAGAAAAGTAGCCAACCTCGTTCCCAAAAATTCGACCACATGTTTAATGCAATTCAATACATTTGTAATCTTCAAACGCCATTTCAAAATTGGCAATCTCGAATTTTCAATCTCCCATCTCCACTGCAACAACAAATTTTGGGAATCACATACAACAACCAAGCAATTATTAAATTAGCAATGGAAACTTTACTTGCTATTGAAAATGAGCTGAAGGGCATGTTAAGAAGAGCTGATGCCGATGACAATGCAGTCGCACACGCTTTTGATGAAGACAAAAATGATGATGCTGATGAAGAAAAAATGACGAGATTTAGGCCAAGCCTGTCTTTTCGCATTGCTAGCAACAAACGACTGAATTTGAAGGAATGTTTTATAGACTTATTTGCTGACACTAAGAACTTGAAAGTAAGTTTAAAACAAAGACCGGTTCAGTCAGTTTTATTTGAGGGGAATAATTTTCACATGTAAAATGAAATAAACAATGTGTTATGTCACAATTCTATTGTTCACAGTCTTCCTGTAACGTTTTCAGATCATGAAATTCACATATTTATCACTGGGTGAAAACAAACTTGTGTGTATGTCATTTTGAATTGTTCTATAATAGCCCCAGATTGGAAAGCTTGTCTTTCACGGGCAGTAGCTTGCCCAAGCAAAATTAAATGAACAAAGGGATTACACCACAAATCTATTGTTCACTTGTCTGCGCACTTTTCAAAATTTCCCGTCTGGTAATAGCCTTGCTCCTGGCTGCCTTAATTTGTACCAAGTTAATTTTCACCAAATAAAACATACTATTAGAATTTTTAAAATGTCATGTACATTTATCATTTTCAGATTAAAGACTGTCTGCTTAAAATTTTACAATCAACTGGTATTGAGCACAGAGATGATGCAAACAGATTTGTTAAAAAATTGAAGATAAATGGTTCACACACCGCTGTTCTCCATATGACTCTTCAACGAACAAACACTTTGAAGTATGGCATATCTGAGACTTTGAGCTTAAGCAAGTTGAAAATGGAAATGAAAAACAATAGAGATATTGTGTTATTTCCAAACTGGAATTGCAGCAAAGAGTGTGAAGGCTCTTTCAGCAGAGCAAGAATATTGGCAATAACATCTCATTTAAAGAATGTTTTAGAATTTAGTGGGTATGTTGCCTTTGTTAACTTTTTTGCTAAGTGGGTACACATTAGTGCATACATTGTAAATGTTAGCTTGCATTTTAGTGGGCACTATGCTTTATATTAATTTTTGATAATAACTAATAAATTAAATTAAATTCTTTAAAAAATTAAATTCAAATTAATTCAATAGTTTATAAAATTATTGAAATAAAATGAATCCTAAATATGATGTAGATCCAATGAAAATATAATTTTGGATACTTATTTGAAATATAAAGACAATTGATGGAATACACGGCAATCAGCGCTATAAATAACTTGATGTTCAATTACTAAGTGATCACATAAAAGATGCGAGAGTATCACATAACTTTCAGGCAATTCCAGACCACACAAGAACTGGTCACATAAAAGTGTCATATGACATGCAAAACTGGACCCTATTGGTCAGCTATTTACTGTATACCGTAGCTGCCAAGAGCTGTGGCTCAGTCCAACTTTAATATTCATCATTTGCCTTTAAAAATTGTAATAAAAATTAACATTATGCAGTGTAAGTTTAGAAATAGTTAATATAAGGGTTGAGTTTATGAATCTTTGTTTTGATTATTTTATTTTTAGATGAAGTTAATATTCTTTTTGTTGCAGTCAAAAATGCCACATTCTTTACAATGAAGAAGATCACTGTTCTCAACAAGATTCTTTCGAAAAATTATTTTTGAAAATCACTACCCCAAAGAATGTTGAAAAAAGTTCAGTTCAAGAAATTCAGCAAATTTTTATAAAGAAATGTAAAGAGAAACAATCCAAAGAAAATTATGACGCTAAAGATAGTACAACTGATTCTGAAGTGGAAATTGTTGAATTGAATTTAAAGACTTATTTGTCTCAAAATAGTGTGATGCAAGGTACTCCAACATTTACCTGTTTTAGTAAATTTGACTATTTCATTTGGACAGCTTAATATAGTATTTTCTTGTAATAAATCTATTGAATGCATGTAAAATTGTTATATTAATCTGCTTTGGGCTGAGTGCAAAATTTTTCATAACTGAACTCCATATTGTAAGTTGAGATTTCTTAGTTAAGGTTCTTGATTTAGCAAGGCAAGGTTAGGCTTCAGGTGAGTGCCAAGGGGCTTTGGATCGATTGAACATTTTTCAATGAGAAGCCTGGAGTTTAGAAAAATCAATCAAACTGAAAGATTATTTGAAAAAATTATGTGTAATTTTGTACTACTAAGTGAACATCCAATTGTTCTTGTTGTAAAAGTATGCCAAATGCATCTTAATACTACTTTTTCTGAGCTGTTGTGGAAAAATTGTATTTTAATTTTGACATTTTTTGTAGGAAAAAACAAATTTGACAAGAACTTAGACAAAGTGACAGGTATTGTATTCTCCTAATTTTGCGTTTATCAATCAATCAATTAAACTTGCAATGATAATTTTCCTCACATATTTTACAAGTATTTTTTTAAGATTGTATTTATTTGGTGTAGATTTTGTAATTTTATAATTTAAAAAAAACATACAAATTTAATCAAATATACATTTTGTTTATTATATTTTGTATTTATTAGGTGTAGATTTTGTAATTTTATAATTATCTTTACATACAGTTCACATCAGCTATCGTGACTGCCCATTATCTCGAATATTCGCTATTTTGAAAAAAAGTAAATTCCCCTCCTGGGCTTTCTCGTAAAGTACTGACCGTTAATTCGAACATTCTCTATCTCAAACAGCTTGCAATTTCCCGTAATTGTTCGAGATAGCAGACATCTGAGTCTGTCAGCAGTGTATGAATTTGTTGTCATTTTTATGAGCTGTGATGTCATTGTAACAGTAAATATGTTTTGTATTTGATAGTCAAAGATGCTGAAGGTAATGCTGGATACTTTTTGAAAAAAGCCTCAACGATTGAGAATTTTATGCAAAATGTATTCAAAGAAAACGGAAATGAGGTATGGAGTAATACGAATAGAGAAATAGAAATGACATGTAAAAACATTTGGTTAGTTATTTGTTTGCAGTGATTTGGAACGGACTAAGTAAGGGGTTGGAAAAATATTGATATCGTTTTTCCACTGGCTGGGGAAATTCTTTCAGAAAAAGCTTTTTGAGACTTCCCTTTGAGACTTTAAGAAACGTACAAATTTACCCGAAATTTTAATGAAAAATGTTATTTTTTATATATAATAGTTTTTTCAAGCGAGTGTTTATTGTCGTTTTAATGTTACTGATTCACAGTTATTTTATTTTTTCTTGGTGATTCAATATGAAACTGAATTAAGATCTTATTAAATTATTTTTAAAGCAATTAAAGAATAAATAACGTATTTTTTTCATCAGAGTATTTCACTTGTAACTATTACATCCTCGATGCAGAATTGGGATGCTCAAATGACCTGTTTATCTTGGAAGATTTTAACTGACTATAAAATTGGCCTAGATCAACTGGTAAAGCTATATATTCATTTAGTAATTGATGATTATTCTGTCATTAAATATGTTATCGTGTTAAAGTATCGAGAAATAGAAAATTCTTGCGATATAATTACCTAATAAAGATTCATTAACCTCAGTTTTTCACAAAATCATCAAATTTTGTTCCAATTTTAATTCGATTTTTAACTATGTCCCTGATTTTAATTTTTTTAATTTTAGATGCGTTAAAGCTTTAAAAGTAATTTAGCTTTTTGATTGTTAGAAAAGTCGTTTGAAAATTTTTATCGAAATCTTGAGCGTTGTTAGAACTGCAAAGTGGTATCTCGGGGGAAAAGGTCAGTGTTTCTAGACGGACTAAAGGCTCGCCTTCACGTAGAAAGCGCCTAACTTAGAAATATGGGCTTGTCGCTTGTCTCACTTGGTTTTACAGACTCCGTGTAAACATATGTTAATTCATTTTAAAAATAAATTTTCCCAGGCTATATGCTGTTGTGGCTTTGCAAGTGTTATTAAAGATGGATCACGGGGGATAAATGGAAAGGAGTCGATGTCATTTGAAGAATATTTGAGGTAAGTCGGCTTGTCTGGATTGAACCCTACTATCTTGAGGCTATCTCTAAAACATGGAATGTGGAATGTTGGAGTATGGAATATGGAATGTGGAGTATGGAATGTTTTGATTGAACCCTACTATCTTGAACAGGGAAATTTGTATGAGATAGCGAGTTTTCGAGATAAACAGACACTGAAAGCTCTAAAGGGGTATACGATGCAGTTCGAGTTAACCGAGAATTCCAGTTGAGAGAGTTTGAGTTAATGAAGTTCGATTGTAACTTATCATCTCACATATAAATCCACCGCGGATCCCGAGCAGGGGGCAGTACCATCTAACTAGGGTAGAGAGGCGGGCGTGTCAGAAAATCTTGAGCCGACCAAAAAATAGAATGGAATGAAAACCAAAAACTAGCATGGCGAATGTTAGGATGCCATTTTGCTGCATATAAATTATTGACATTTCTATGCTATTTCATAATAGTTTACCCAAAAATATGAAATCTCAAATTTAGAGCCATAACTCTATTTTTTGATCAAAAAATTTCAGACCCAAAAATATATTTTCGAATCCGAAATCCAAGACCCAAAAATATAGGACATGCCCCCATACCCAAGTCAGATGGTACTGCCACCCTGTGAGCTTGTTTCTATGGCTCGGTGTGGGTTGTAGGAAAGAGTTAACATTAACACAAACATTTAATCCTTTCACGCCCGGATTTATTTCTGCTAAACAGGCAAGTACTATGGCAACTTTTATTTTGCAGGGGGTAGCACATCCAAACCGAATTAATTTGCATGATAAACTTACGTTGTAAATTAATGCAAAGTTCTACCCGCATTTACCTCCTGATAATATGACGTTTTGGTGCTCTCATGTGAAATAACCTCTCTCCTTTAAAATCAATCTCTATACATATAACTTTCAGTAAAAAACTCAAAGAAAACATTATTTCTACCTACCAAAATTAACTGCGAATTATATTAACCAGGAAGACTAACATATTAACTAACCACACTAATTTTTACTAACACTTTATATATATATATCTTGCTGTTAAACTTTTGGCTTTGTATTAGCATATATATGTATTAAATTTAGCTGTTTGTGTATTTTTAAAATTTTAATTTGCGGCCTAGGCTAGATAAGCTCTGCTTCCCTTAGGTCGCGTAGAATACAAATTTTTTATTCTTTTTTATCAATATCATGTATTAGGATTGTATTCTGCGAATAAAATTGAATTGAATTGAATCGTGTGGACATACAATACACAATGGAAGAGAGTAATGAAAATGAAAACAAGACAAAATCTTTGAATTTTTTGAATATTAAAATTATAAGTCATGATTTTAAATCATTCGAAACAGATATATTTTACAAAGACACCAATCCCCACGATTTTTAAACGTGCTCACCCTTCGCATTTTAAACAGAATATACCTTTTAATTTATCAAAATTTACTCTCTGATGAGGGTTTCAATCCGAAAGTGTGAGAAGCTTGTGAATTTTTTCGTCACTCGATCCTCTATAAAATACATGAATTATATATATATATATATAGTATATATAATTCATATATATATATATCCAGAAGATTGTTCATTCTCAGTCTCATTTCTATCTGTTTGTTGTTGTGATCGGTCAGTAATTTCATGCGTTTTCTCGACAACATTTATGAAATAGAATTATGAAATAGTTAAATGGCGGAACTTCGACCAGTGAGGCGACTGAGCTCAAGAACGATATCACAAGCTCTGAGAGCCTTTGTTATTCCTGTGATATCAAGGAGTTATCATGTTGCCTGTGTTCGTGCATTGTGGGATGCAAAAAGAAGGCACGAGGCCGACGCATAAAGAAAAGTTACTGCCAAGAGAAGACAATTACAACTTCTTCTAGTAGAAAATGAAAATTCAAGTGCTGACAATAAACCGGGCATAAGCTTCTGGATAGTGGTGGATGTTCTGGACACTAGTGTGTCATCCATAGAGGCCCAAATTATGCAAGTGATACTGTTGTCTGGACTGGATTTAGCAGACTGCAAAAGAATAAGGCCAAGAAAAAAAGACTGTGCAGAAGAGTATCATCACGCAATGCTTTGTCAAACAGTCAAAGATCACAATCAGCAATATGCCAAACGGCTGGTAGAAGAAGGATCCAAAAAGTTTGTCAGAGCTAGAACGAGGGTAGATATGCTTCCAAGCCATATGCTGAGACCAATAAGGATCATTATTACAGCAAACTGCAGACAAAAAACAGCAATGGCGTTTAAAGAAGCCCTTTACAACATTAATTTCACTGGATTAGAGTACAACTTAGTGAATAAACAAATTGAAAATAAAGACATGTTCATGTTCAATTTTGAGCAGTTTTAGCAGTAGTACATCAATAACTTCTAGCAAGTTACCTTACAAGCCAAAAAGTAAAATTTGCATTGCTGTCGACATTGTAAAACTGGCCGTGGCTAAACTGGACGCCAAATTACACAACGGTTTTGTGCATTTTTTATCATTTACGTGAAAGCGTCAACAGTCAAATATTTTCTTCATTCATTCATGACCAATGCACAGATAGCTGACGCTTTCGTTTCGTACCTCCCACAAGTAACAAGTATACTTTCATTCAAAGGATGCCAGATCCTCAAGCCTCTTAAAATAAATTGCGACCTCGTAGAAGTCAAGCCGTTTCGCACATGCTTCAGTTTCAATGAAAAAGGTTTTGTGACAGATGCTGTTAAGGAAGACGAAATTGGATGCATCACTCCGAGAGCATACGTCAGCTACTCGCACAAACGAGGAATTGTCCCGGAACCAGCAATCTTCATTGAAAGTATCAAGAACAGCTTCACGGATGATGTCCAACTACGCGAGTTCCTGCAAAAAATGGTATCAGCTGGCTTTCGTTGATCTGTTTCCATAAAAGACGAAGAAATTATCCTGCGTTAGAGAAGCGGGTTCCGGGAAGACTAGCTGGTTTTCTCCACTTGAAGGTATCATCAGTCAAGACGGACGAGTGGCCGCCCGACGTGTTCAATGCTTACGATGCCAAGAGGGTATTGCAGGGCGGGTACTTGGTCATACCACACAAGCACAGGGAGCCAATTCACCTCGTTTACAAGTCTGGAGTATACATTACCTGTAACGCTATCCCATCATTTTCTCACGCTGATGACCCAGCAATACATTTTAGACTTGCAGTATTTCCCACCAAATCGCTGGCAAGAAAAAACACTCCAGCTACAACATGGTTACGGCGCAACGCAATTGTGATCATTTTACAATGAAAAATAAAGTTACTGAGCCCCTCCTCCGCATTTAATTAACAATTAAAACACTTAATAGGAGTAAATTAATCAATTTAATGATATTATTTTTGTAACATTATAAAAATTAACGATAATAATGAGCGACGTTTCGATGCCATCAACATAGGTATCAAATCCTGATTGGATAAGCGGAAAAGTCACGTGTAAAAATTCTCTCACTGGAAAACCAATCAAATGCTTCGAAAACGTAAACAAACCCAATTTAGGCCCAATTTGCCCCCCTTTATCCACCCTTCGTTAAAAAAGAGTTGTGTAAAATCTGTAAACAGTTTTCGGCCAAATTAATCAATAAATCTATTCTATATTGATAAACGCAAAAATCTGCCGTGGAAGTATTTACCGATCGTTCGTATTTTCAAAGATACAGCTTGTTGTCGTGTCGTCAATGGTTGGGCAACCCAGCGCACATAATTATGCATATTTATGCACACATGTTTATGGACTCAATCAACATTTCACGTGGCGGAGCAGCGGAACAGAGTTCAATTGATTTTTGGCTTTGAGAGCAATTAAACTTGATTTGGTAATATCATTGAAGATTATAAATTTGAAGATTGGGAGCCGCCAATTCAGGTCAGAAGGTTAGTACTTTTGAGCTTCATACTGGCATGCTCACCAGAGAGGCCAGGTATTTCTTTATTGCTTGCTTGAATCGCACCTCGATCTACCTAGGCCTATGGCTATGGCCTAATAAATCGCACCATGCATGGCCCACTGATATGGCCACACAAATTTCTGCACGTCAGTACACTTCAACCAACAAACAACTAATTTGGAACGGTTGCAGAAAGAAAAACAAACAAAAATGTAACAATTTCTGCCTTGGCATCTCGGCAAATTTGGTGGTTAAAAAAAACCGTTTCAAACACAAAATCGTACACGAAATCCATGTGTCTATGGTCCTGGAATTAGACCCCATTTGAAAATTTCTTGTTGCAATTGTAGCGATGTGCTAATCTGCTGATTTGATTGAGAAAAATCACCATCATCATTTTCATCTTCAACTTCTTCGTTTTCCTGGTCTTTTGCAGCATTTTCTCCTTCAACAACATTAAACATGGCTTCAGATGCCTTCAGTGAGAGTGAATGTACAGCATCAAGTAACGATGACTTGCATATTTGGCAACATACTGTACCAGGTGGAAGGCAGTGCACATGAAATGAATGTCCACATCCTTGAAAAACATTGACATCATCACATTCTGCTTGACAGGTAACCAGATCACATTTCCTAAAAAGCAAACATTTGTGTTATATCCTTTAAGTGAAGGTACCTTGTAAAAGAATAAAATTGATTAAAACTTTATTTTACAGCATTTTGCATAAAAAAAGCTACTGTCAAAGCATTGTAAAAAGGGCATGTGGATGT
>JAYJMH010012113.1:0-48255 GCA_036873815.1 Phacellophora camtschatica | reverse complement strand
TGTGCCTTTATTTAGGCATTATTGATGTGATTGAGAGCAACAAGAGGTGTCTTTAACATTTTGAGATCTCAGAAGTAAAGTTCAGTTGTTTTCACAAACAAAGAAAACGTAAGGAAAGGATAATTAATTGCCTGATAATTGCAGTTTTCATCTCATGCTTGCTTTCTTCGCTTCTTGGATGTGATCTTAGCTGCGGCACTTCGCTGTTTTGTCATTTATTCAACATGAAACCATTATGTCATTCGTCTCCGAACCGATTACACAATGCAAAGTGCCGAAAAAATGTATCCGCGGAACATGACATAAAGTTACGAAAAAGCACAGGATCAGGTTTTGCAAATGGCGTGCAAAATTTGATGCGAAAATAAAAATATTCCAAGAGACCATTTGATCAATTAATCATGGGGTTTTATTGGGGGCGATAAACAATCATAAATAGTGTATTTCTGATTTCGTTTGAATTAAACGCCATGGAATCAAGAACATTTCCAACTGTTTAAAAATTTTATTTTGGCCTAAAGTAAAAACAAGTCTCAATCAGTAAAATTGAAAGTCAACTTACCATTTCTTACGAGACGATAATTATTCAAATAACACAAATGTTTAAACACAACAAGAAGAAATGAAATATTTTTCCGTAACTTTAAACTTTAAGAACGAAATTGCATGTGAAATTACCTTGTAAAATGGCATCGAAATTTTCGCAAATATCCACCATGAGCTTCGGCAAGAATATTGCTTTATCAACTCCCAGTACCACTGCTCACAAATCTGAAAATGCTACTATGATAAGCAATGTTTCTATCGCAACCTCTCTTTCTTGTTTAACCCTTTCTTTACCAACGGGACTTTCGACACAGAATAGAGATTAGGCAGAAGGGAAACTCTATTCATTTCTAATGCGACGCGGAGCTGATTTTTCATAATTTTCTGTCCGATTCTTCAATGTAAGTCATACACTGGCTTTCTAGGGGTGGTTTATTGTTTCTCTTTTTCGCTGTTTACGCATTGGAATTTCAATCTTATTTCATTAAATTGTTTATATGTGTTTTATTCTCTCAATTATGAATGACTTTGCCTTTCTTTTTTTTAATTAGTTGTAAAAAGTGGCTTCAAAACTGTCGCCGTCTGGATATAATGGACAAGACGCCGTTGTATCTAAGCAAAAACTGCTGGATTTGCTCGATTCATTTCGAATTCCATCTCCTGCCCAAATGTAGTAATCTACGTGCATGACTTCCTAAAAATGCTGTTCCAACCATCTCCAAAGTACCAAATCCTCCACCTTTCACTGGTAACAAAAGACATGCTCCCATTAACAGACGACAAGGTAAGTATGTTTGTTAACAACAAAGATGTGGTTACTTAAACTTGGCTTTATTCACACAAATAATGTAGTATTCTTAACCTTAGCCGTAAAATTGAGATGTAACATTTAATAATAACAGTTATCCTCCATAAAACGATTGAATCAATTTCAATATTTTCAGAATTTCATAGGCTTGCTTTCCAAAAGAAGAATAAAATTGGATTTTGAGAAGACAGTTCAAAATTTGGATCACAGCTATGGTATTATGAATCTACAATTAAGAATTAAAACTAAGTATATTCAATTTGTTAGGGCCAAGTATCATTTTGTTTTAAATTTTTGTTACTAGCAGGGCATTCAAATTTGATTAAAAAGTGTTAAATATCATGTACGGAGAGTTGATCCATGCAGTCATATATCCAAGTATTTCTCTGACTGTTACATAAGTGTCACTTTGTTTGGATAATTATACAGGATACACATTTTTGATATCAGGTTATTAATTCACCTTTTTCAAGCTCTGTTGTAGCTTTGAAAATAAACTTTCAACATACTTAAATGTGGCAGTAACTAGAACTTTGTGCATTTGATTTTCAGTAAAATAAAACATTGAGCCACATCATATTATGGGCCCTCATAATCACACAATAGTTGTAGAGTAGAATTTAACTGAAATATGTAAGTAAAATACAAACTCTAGAGTTAGATAATACAGCACAACATTGAAGTTATTAAAAATAATTATGACTTAAACCCATTATTTTTATATTTTTGTCCAAAGAATATTAGTATTTCTGTTGAGGAAAGAATACAAATGTCCATAAATAGCTAAAATAAAATTGAAGGCACAAGGATTTGTTTCTTGGCAATATATTTTATTTCTCAATCATTGTAAAGAGAGGGTTCTCAAAAAGAATATTTCTCACAGAGTAGATGCTTTAAACTAAAATATCTTTCTTATTTTCATCCAGGCACCATGGATTTACTTGAATCAAATGTTGTAGTTGCCGCAAATGAGGAAGATGTGTCACATACATGTAGTCAATCAACCCAAACTCCTTTGAGTTTAACGTCAAATACCCCCTGCAAACAAAAACGGAGGTGTTTAGTTAAACCAAAACGGAAAAAAATTCATGTATCGAAATGAGTGAGTGAGTTATCGTATTTAACGTGCCTAGCCCGCGAAAGTCTCGAGATGACTTTTTTCCAGCAGGGGGCACGGGTTATACATAACCTTTCAGTTTCGGGCAGATACACTTGCTATTCTCGCAAGGTATGAGTTTCTGCGCTTGGCTGAATCACATTAGTGCATACAGGTTCTTTGCAAAACTTTTCAACTTGCCATGAAAAAAGACAATTACTAATACTGTCTCAAAGTTTGCTTCTGGTGTTGGTTTTTCTGAGAAGTCATTGTATGTTTTGATACAGAGAGTTCAGTCTTTGCCTGCAGCTGCTAAAGTCTGTACTTTGTTGATGGATGAAATTTCATTGAAGTCTCATTTGTTTTATGACAGAAGTAAGGATTGTATTGTTAGTTTGGAATATTTTGGAGAAACAACTGGTCTTGTTGCTACTTCTGGTCTGGTGTTGATGGTAAGAGGAATTGTTCACAGGCGGAAACAACCAGCTGCTTATTATTTGGTAAATGAGGCATGCAGTAATTTGCGTCTGAAATAGAAAATTGGTGAAGCAATTATTCAATTGGAATCCTTGGGTTTGAATGTTGTTTCCGTTGTCAGTGACCAAGGATCAAATTTTACAAGTTTTTCGAATAAGATGGGAGTTACTGCGGATAAGCCATATTTTGAAATGAGAGGGAAGAGGTATTTTACTATATTTGATCCTGATATTGAAATGTATTATGAAATATAACTTTGAATTTGATAATAAAGTGGCAAAATGGTCAGACTTGAAACATTTTAGAGCAAAGATGAGAAACAATCAATTAGTCTTGTACAAAAGTTGACAGAAAAACACCCCAATCTCACTGGATTCACTAAAATGAAAGTAAAGCATGCCACTCAAGTTATAAGTCGCTCTTTATTTGCTGCCATCAACACATAAATAAGCCTTCAAGGTATGCCAGGTACTGCCATTGGCACAGCACAATTGCTTGAGAAATTTGACAAAATTTTTGATTGCTGCAGTTCTTTGAGTTTCAAGGATTGCAAATTCTGTCGCAGGCCAATTACCCAAAATTCACCACATGCACAAGAATTAAGGGTTACAATACCTTTCATTAAGTCCATAAAAGTTGTCAATACTGGCACTAATGAGGATAGGACTGCCCAGCTTAAATGCCTTAAAGGTTGATGCATCACCATTTAATCCATTTTGGGTCTTTGTGATCAATCATGGCACTGTTTCTTGTCTCATAACTAGACAGTTAAACCAAGATGCATTAGAAACTTTATTTGGTTCAATCAGGCAACAAGGTGGAAATTCTGACAATCCAACGCCCATCCAATTTACCAGGGCATATAGAAAACTTTTCCATATCAATCTGCTTACTGTTGCATCTGGTAACTGTGAAGAGGATAATAATGATCTAATGGCTAATCTTCAAAATTTGGAACACAACAAACAAACTTTTACTAATGTTACCATAACTAAGCCTCTAAATATTTTATCCATTGATTATACAAATTTTTGTCCATATTTTATCCATTAAATATTTTATCCATTGATTTTATTTCTGCTGCTTCTTTTCCTTCTCTCGTTAACTCTGGGAGAGCTGTGGCTGTTTTTGCGGGTTTGCCCTTTTTTCTTGAGCAAAGTAAACACTTTCAATTATTTTACAGAGTGGTTCATGTGCTGAGTAAGATCGATTTTAAGGCTGGGTACAGTTGCATGGATCCTTGTCACACAAGACCATTCCAGCAAGGATGCATTTGTCTTCTTTCTAGTGGCTTCCTTTCAAACTGATGACAATTGCTCCGTAATGTTGGATGAATAAATAACATGTCCTATCCACTTGATAAATACCTTGTTAGTGTTAGTGCTGCACTATGCTCTCACTCTAATGATGAATAGTTTTCGAATGACACTTTAAATTTATGATGCTGCTCCAACACTCAGCAACTGGACAATGTACGCCTCGGTAAGAGCTCCTTGCCCTATTTTATTCTTGGTAACTACCCATTTACCAAAGACCTGCAACAAAATTATGAAATCTGAATTATATTAATATAAATATTAATGTAAATTGTGCAACAAACGTTAAAGGTAAAGCATTTGTATAGAATAGCATGTATATATCTTCGCTAAGAGGCACATAATTATTTTTTTTATATAAAAAAGCTGATCTATTTGCAATAAAGAGTTAAAGTTCATTGAGCAATTGCTGCTGAATAAACTGAAAAAACTATTTTGATGGAAAATTGAAAACTATATCCTAAATTACATATGTACACCACATTGTAATAATACCATAAAATTGAAAGTGTGGGGCTTAAATCTCATGAGCAGAAAGTAGTTTTTAAGGTCGAAAATGTGTAATATCTTCTGGTAACTCGCTCAAGAGTTTTTCATGTAGATACCGCAAAGACCTCAGATCATATTGAAGAATATTTTTACGTGCTAAACAAATTAATTATCCTCACATACTTTAATGATAACATCTGAAAGGATTTTGGCAGACGGTTTTCAGCATTTAGCCATTTTATTACTACTTTGAGTTCTTTATTCACAGTTGTTATATGAACTAATTTTGACAACCTGGTATCTTAATAATAAATATTTATGTCATTAGCAATTTTAACTTTTAAGACATTAGGTAAATCATTAACATATAAAAGAAAACGATGCAAAAATCAAATGAGGGTATTTTTAGTAGACATTTATTATACTGATAGAATAGGTAATGTATTATACTGATAGGAGAGTGTGTAGCTATTTATTAACTGTGTTTCTGTTGCAAAATACGTCGATTATATGCAATTTGATGTGTTTTAGCGAGGATAAAAACGAAAGATGGAAGAATTACTTCCAAGGCCCGATGTAATAATAAGTACTGTAAGCCAGTGTCTTTGTATTAGTATTTGTTGAACTCAGTTACAATAAGTAATATAATGAATTTACATCAATTTTATGTAAGTACTGTAGAGTATGCGCTCATTTAAACAAGCTTTTTTGAAATAAGAAAAACTGCAAGAAGTTTTTTGGGACACCCGTATGGTGGCCCATCGCTATCACCACATTTTTTATCAAGTTTATTTACAAAAAGCTGTTTTTTAACAAATTATTCGTTTTTATTTTTAATTTTTTAAAAAAATTTTTATTAAATTTTTAAAAAATAATTTGTAAAAAAAAAATATGAAAAAATGCTAAAATTCATAATTTTTTTTTGGAAAATTGAATTTCCCTGTGTGCCCAGAGCTATCACTATCAAAATAAAAGAGGCTAGCCTCGTGGATGGAAGAAAAAGGGCGGCAAACTGGTGAAAAGAAAAACCAACAAGAAGCGACTCTGATCTTCTGTTATACTGGAATTTTGGCTGATGCAAATAAAAAGAAAAGATGGAGCGAATTTCGTGATGAAGTTTCGAATAAAAGATGTGGAGATGGGTGTGCCAAGAAAAAGGGCCAATCCCCACAACACATAATGGTTCAAAGAATGCGCTCTGATCCAAACAAGTCCAAGAAGTATGAGCCATTGGATACAAGGGATTTTGTAGACTTTAAGAAGTATTACGAGCTTTCTATCGATAACGTAAAGGACGCTTGTGAAAAGTTCTACGATATGCCTCCAGGATCATGTGATGTTCTTCTAAGTGACCGTGGCCCCTCTTGCTACCTTACAGATCAAATAATTGGCAAAAAGTTTTATCTGGTGAGATTCCTTACAGACAGACCAACTAGACAAAGACCATATCAATTTGGTAATGAGAGAGGGATTGCTGCTAGCAATGTAGGGTCACAGCAGGTCAGAGCCAGCTCAATAATAATGCCTAGTCAAGTCTTGAGTGATCTTCTACCTGTCCCATCATCCGCATTCCCAAAATCAGTGTCAATAGCGGATCTTCTTGGTGCGAGAAAATTGGTTGAGCCACCTTGTGTCAAAAGAGTAAAATTGGATCTTAGTCGTTATGATGTTGGACAAAAGACATGGAATTCCGAAAAATCTATTGAGGTGTATAAAGAAGATAAACATTTTGCTGAGGGGGGTTTCAGGCATGCATTCATTGCCACCTTAATAAACCAGCCTAAAGAAAAGTGGGTCATAAAAGAAACCAAAGAGGATCATCTGGCCCCAGTTACAACTGCATTCAATATGACCATTGCACAGCACACAAGAAAACAAGTACAGATGCATGCTGTTGCAAGAAACACCACACTCAGTTTTAACAAGAAGGCACCTTTCAACTTTGGATCCTGTTTTAAATACAGGGAGATTTACTTTTCTAACATTGATGAGAAGCCAGTCACTGTTGAGGAATTCATACCTGGGAAATTTCAAAAGTGGATCAACAATAATGGCCAGATCAGAAAAGCAGAGCCACCAGAAGATAGTGTTATAATAGAAAAGGCGGAAAGCTTGGTCCACTTTTCATATTTGCACACAGATAAGCAATTGATGTTGTTGGATCTTCAGGGTGTTGGATACATTCTATGCGACCCAGAGATAGCTACAGGTGTCCTTTCTGAAGATGGTGAATTAAACTTCTGTGCTGGGAACCTGTCAACAACTGCAATGTTTAACTTCCTTGATGAACATTCATGCAATAAATATTGCAAGATGATGGGTTTAACAGAAGGAGAATAGGTTGCAACACATCCACCAAAAATTAGTTATGTTGAACTGTTGTTGGTTGGCTGTCAGAATTATCTTTGGCTTTGTTGTTGTTGTTGTTGTGACAGAGGTTACACTCATTTTTTAAATAAGAAACAAACATGGTCAAAAATTGTGACAATTTTGAATTTATAAAATTGATCATAACTATTTTAAATCTTTGCTAAATTTAAAATATTTGAGCACTTTGGTGTTTACCCCGATGTAAATTGAATGGAACAAAACATTTTTCCTCTGAGTCAAAAATGTGGTGCTGGAAAAACTTCTCTGAAGCATACAAACCAAGAAAAATGTTTATTGTACAAATGGTGCCAACAATTAAGAAACCCTAATGTAAAGCCCAGAGCCCAAGGTTTTTTATTTAAAAATTAGTGCACATATTGTCGTTTTGTTGCTGCACATTCTTCTTTAATTTACATATCAGGTGCTAATTGTTGATTTTCATATTGAATAGCATTTACTTTGTGATTTCATCATGCTCAAGTTCACATTTTATGACAAAATTTCTTTGAGGTATCATCGTGCTCTAGTAAATTTTCAGAAATCTGGATCCAGCATACAGCCTTGGTATTGTGGCCTTTAGTTTAAAACAAGATGCACTTTGGTAATTAATACAGTCTGTCTGGAGGGCATCCATAAAGTATGTACGCACTGGAGGGGGGGGGGGTAAACCAAAAGTGTACATCTATTGTTATTGTCAGATGTTTCTATTGTTCTTGTGCGTACAAGGGGAGGGGGGGTAAAAAAAATTGCCAAATTAGTGTGTATATACTTTATGGATGACTCCTTGCATAACATGAAACAAAAAAGACAGACAATACTATTTTTGTGATGCAACAACTATTTTTCAGTCTACTAACAATTCTATTAAACCAAAAATACAAAACAAAACCTGGTAAACTACTGTCCAAAAATATAATTTTTACTTAGCTACATCCAGAATTCTTCAGAAATTTATATGCTTCAACCAAGTCCTTGCACTCAACCTTTTCAGGATGCTGCATCAAAGTAGACAATTCATTTCTCTCGTTTACATTTATGTAGTCCATAGCAAATGCACTTATTCCAGCTAATTCTGCCACTTCCAGAAGATCATCTTTAGACACATTTAGGCCCATTTTTCTTCCACCATACTTTTCCGGAAAATCATACATGTGGTTAGGTACTCCAGAAGGCAGTTCAGTTCCAGGTTGATGCCTTATCCTGTGGGAATTCCATAATTTGGCAAACATATTGCATTCTCTTTGCAATACAAATATGCCATCAATTTCCGGTCTCTCACATTTTGAGGATCATAGGCTCTTGAATCTAATAGTGATAGCAGGTAAATTTTGATGTCTTTTTCCATTCTCTCGTGCAGGTCCCTCCACCACCTTTCAATTTTGTTTGAAGTAGAAGGTCCGAAGATTACTGAATCAGCAGGCTTGTCTAAATCTCCTTTTTTATCATGTAAATAAACATGAATTGTTGCCATTGTGCCAGTCTCTGTGCCTTTATCTAATCTGAGATAGCTTGGCATCATCTCTGTTTCAATTATGTGCTGCATATAAAAATTTCCAACCACAATTGGATTAGAATTACTTTTCCACACATAAAGGAATATGATTTTGCGTGAAAAAGTGCCCAAGCAGCCATAAATTGGTAATGAAAAAGTGGAATTTTGGAATCCCATCATCTTATCATGTCCATCTAATGAAAAAACCCAGTTTGATCCATCAGAGACAAATGGTTGCTTTGGTTTCTTTGCCTTTTTCTTCAACTTTCTCTCTTCCAATACTTGATATCCCACATTACGTCATGTACCAGTTGCCTGGGAATGCGAATCCCATGTTCTGTTCTAAGTTTTAAGTTCATGTTCCGATATCCCAAAAGCTTTCCTGGTCCTTCCATTTCTTTCTTTATTGCATCGACAACAGTTGGCACAGAAACATTTGTATCAATATAACGTATATTAAAGTAACGTAACCGTCGGTCCAGTGTTGGTATGCTCCAAGCATAATAAGGATAATCTCTCTTAACGTAATCAAGTATTTCTTTCCGTTTCATATTTTGACCAACGTATCTCCACAAGGTATTTTCCATCTCCCGATTTTCATGCCAGGATAAATTAGATTCAGAAAGAGCTGCCATGTTCAACTTTAGGCCTGCATGTTCTTAAAAAGTCGCAGGTTGGAGCAGCTCAACTCTTTTAGAACATGTTTGGGACTCCAATTTTGCCATTTCGTGCTTTAGGCGCACCAGGGCGAGGCTAGCCTCTTTTATTTTGATAGTGATAGCTCTGGGCCACACAGGGAAATTCAATTTTCAGAAAAAAGTTATGAAGTTTAATATTTTTTTCATTTTTTTTTTTACAAATTGTTTTTAAATAAAAAATTAAAATTTTAAAAATAAAAATTGTCTGCAAAAAAAAAATTGTTTATAAAAAGGTTATAACTTATTTTTAAAAATCTTTTTGTAAATAAACTTTATAAAAAGTGTGGTGATAGCGATGGGCCACCATAGTCGACTACTTATGTCAAGGGACTTTCCGTTTAGCTGGTGATGTCTTTCCTATTGTTAAACGAATATTAGGCCAGGGTTTTTTCCCTTTGACAATGTCAGCCTCGTTTTCAATGGGAATTTCCCATGGCAAATGGGAGTCTATAAATATGGGTGGAAGAAAATAAAAATATTATCATACCTGCGAACATAGTCATGCAGGGAATCATCGTGAACTTTGCTCCACAATCAACTGAACTTTAGACGAAATAGGCTTGAGTGAGTCAAATACGATTAGAGGCAAAGCTATAAAAACTGTTTGGAGGCCTACAGATTAGCAATTTAAAGAAAATGAGCATTTGAGAGGCTGCGCAAAAGAGCTCCGCCGTTTCGGACTCATTTTACAGCATATTCCATATGCCACGCCGCGCCGTTTTGTGAATTCCAATCCCGCCCAATTCTAAGTTTCATTACAGGGAAACCAGATTTACTGTTAATTTCATATTTTTTGCCTTGAAATCTTTCTTGTTATTTACTGTCAATTTATATATTTTTTTGTAAATTATTTATTGTTTTACGTAATTTAATGTGCAGCAAAAGACATTAATCACGGAAAACAACATAGTATTTAATGAAGGAAAACAACCTTCAATAATTTACAAAAAAATATAAAAATTAACAACATTTTGAATTTGAAGCAAACAATAATTAATTAATGGTAAATCTTGGTTTCGCTGTGGTGTCATACAGATCTCGTCGCGCAGAAACTCATACCTTGCAAGAATAGCAAGTGTATGTGCCTGAAACTGAAACTGAAAACTATTATCTCAATACCCGCGCCAGCACCCCTCATTAAAATCTCTTGATCCGCTCCTGATGTGGATAATTGTATGCCGAACGTGCGTTCACAATCCGAGGGAATGCTCTGTGGTTAATGTAACTGAAAATGGCAAATGAAATGTTTTTTTTACAATTTATTCTCATGCCATTGGTCTCTATTCTACTGGGAAAAAGAATAACAATGATAGTAAAACGATTATCGCTACTACGTAGCAGGTGTGGGTATGTATGGCGACAAATCAAGTATTGGGGTGGGGGGGGGGGTACATACAACTCCCTACCTACCCTTCCTACCTGCCTTCAGCGACGTCAATGAACACCGTAAATTACACACAGTTATGAATGATGATTTAAAACAGTCAGTTATTTAGTTAATCAATCGATTAATCCATCCTTCGAACACGTTATTTGGAATATGAAGACATGGAAGTCTTCGTCTTGCCAGTATTTTTGTGTAGAAAAACTCCGTCCGACTGCTTGGATAGCTGTTTGAGATCCTACAGAGCATGCGCAAGACAGTTTCACGTAAAGTGACGTGGAAGGGAAAATTTGACATGCGCAGCTTTCTTTTCGCACCATCACAGTGTGTGCGGAGGAGCAATATTTTAATCATGTAACAAGCCTGTTTCATCATTTCTTATTAATCTCAAATTTGGATGCGTGTGTATATTTGTTTCTACTTTTTTCTGCGGACGTTAATGTAATTTTATTTTATTTTTCTTACCTCAATTCAAATATATAGTGCACTATACTCAGCGGTGTTTTCCTCGAAAACTTCACTTTTCTTCCAGTGTCAAACTCAGCACAAATTCTTATTCAGTTATGTTACTTTTTTCTAATGGCTTACATTTCTATAATACACAGTTATCTTGTATTGCTTCTTCTATGTTGTTTTGTTTGCCTCTTCGAACATTGACTTGACTATGCATATACATTGCCTTTGATACTACGCTATGGCATCATTATTTTTCAATTTCGTGTGTTTTCGTTGATCTTACATTAAGCATTGAACATTTGAGAGAGGAATAAAAAGCTTAGGCCAAAATCTTTTCATTTGCCTTTTTGAATGACTTTAATAATTCTTTTACTGGTATTACATTCACTTGAAACCCCAAAATGTTTCAGGCATTTTAGTGTCTCTTTTGATGTTCAGTACTTAAATGCTAATTCCTTGAATAGAGCATATTGAATGTAGAATAATAATTCCAGAAGATGGTTGTGTTTTTTTATTATTTGCTTTTTTGGTGATATTTTAGCACCAAATATCGATGCATTTTCTTGATGGATTTAAAGCATGAAAGAAGGTATTTTGATGCCAATTTTCAAAGGTAATTTTGCTGCTATCGTTGTTTGAGAATGTGCAAGCTTCTAATGATGACATTAGAAATATAAAAGCTTTATGCATGAAGAAAAGTGCTTGCTATTACGATGTTGCTTTCCACTAAACAATCTTTTCTTCAGAATTCATATTATAAACTGAAGCAGAAAGACAGATCTTATATATTGAATTAGAAGGTCTGTCTATGGTGTGTTAGTTCATACTTATCTTTGCTAAATGCTTGGCTTTGCTGTTCTATTTTTATTCAAATTTATTTGTGTGTTTGTAAGTCAGATGCTATATTTTTGCTTTTTGGGAGCTTGGCTAGATTGTGAAGAATTCAGAGTTTACACAAAAATGCTCACACATTTGAGGTAGACATTTTGAATTAGGCCTTTTTTAACTTATGTGAATACGTGTTTTGAAAGGGATATAAACAAAATGTTGTTGGATTCTTCTTATGACGATGGAGTTAATAAATATGTAACTGGAAGCATTTGCTTGTTGGAAATGTTCATTTATTATGTTATATAGCAATTGAAAAGTTATCAAATGTGGTTGGATTGCCTATGTCTTGATAGTGGCCTTTGGGATTTCAATTACAATTACATTTAAATGTAGCGATGGTTCATTCCTCAACCAGTCTTTGGAGTCACTTTTTTGGTTGACTGATTCAAAAAGTTTTATGAATTCACTTCTGCAGTGTTCTCTCACATGGAGTTACCCTGGCCGCACCGCATTGTATATTCTTGTTTGTTTGAAAAGATTTCGAAGAGCGTAAGAATTGACGCAGTGGAAATATACATTTGGTATTATGTGTTGATTATCTCAAATGTAGGACGTCTTTTTCCTAAACAGACAAATAAGAGTGAATACATAAACAAATGTAAACATCATTCTTGAGATGGAACGACTAAATTATTAGGTACAGCAAGCTAAGATAATATTAATTATTAACTTACTCGAAGCAAAATTTGCAATGGCCGCTTTCTCTTCATACTTCATGTTGAAACATTTTCTGTTTTGTTCTGGAATAAAATTGTCGCATCCTTTAGTAGAAGGTTTTTGTGCTGCAAATACAGCTTTTTGAATTTTCTTGAAAGTTCTCGTTTGTACTGGATTGTTTGTCAAACACCTTAGGCCACTCTTTTTAAATTTCGAAAGTTTCTTTCCTACGGTTTCTTCTGGTTATTACTTGTCTTCCATTCCTTGTTATTGCTTTCCGTAAATGTTTGAGTTAGAGGTTGTTGTTTTACTTTTCATTTTACTTACATTACTTTAAGAGCCGCTGTATCTTTCTGAATTTAAAGATCGAAGATCCGCTCATAAGCGTCTTGCCGTAAGAATTCTCTTCGTTAAATGGGTCCCGGCTATGCAGCGAGCGAGGTAATATTCACGTGCACCCACTCCACGTGTTTTTCCATGTTTGTCCGGTTAATGGGACGGTTAATGAGTGTGCTGTTTACGTCTCGAATTGAAAGATTCATTCACTTGGTAAAATTTCTTAGCTGCGAATTCTCTACTGATTCTTTTGTGTCAGTCTGTCGGATCACAATCATCGCCTGCGATTCTTTTGCCGAAGTGCGGTGGGGTTTTTTGAACGCATTGTAATGCCAAATAACTTCAAAAGAGCATCTTTTTGTGGCAGAATGAAGCTGGAAGATCTGTTGATCGAAAGTTATTCAACGATTTGTTTGATCTGCTGGTTTTTCTCGCGAAATGTTAACTGATAACATTATGTTAGTTTTTTGGCAATTGCTTGGGTAATTGGTATTTTGGCAGAGGTTTTTAAAACAGAGTAAATTTTGAGGTAACGTATCTTTCTCTTGTCTTGTTTTGCTTATTTTAAAAATATCTACCGAGAAGCAATTTCATTAACTTTGCTCTGAAACAGTTGTTAAATATACGGTATAATAATAAGTGTTTACTTTATTATACGTTGTAATCGCTCCTGGAGGAAGTATGTGATGTAAACAAACTTTAAAATATGGGTGCATTTTTAAGACAAAATTCTTTAAAAAAATAAAATATATCGATCTATCTATATAAAGTCTAGATTTGTATAAAATCTGCAACAAAATTCTTGGCTGTAGTACTTTTGTGGTATCAAATATGTTTTTCGTTGCTTTTTGGAAATGGAAACATTTTAGCTTGTTTGTTTTTTGGATGACTCTAAAGATCTTGCCTGGGCATGTTATACGAAAAACATGAATTTTCTTTCTGAGAAATATCAACAATATCTTTAAATTTTATTTTGGTGCTGATTTTCCTGTTAGAATCAATTTATGTTTTTGTTTTTTCTGTTGTTAGAATCAATTTATTTATTTCTGTTTTAATGTGCATTATAATCTCATATAATATTTACGCTTTCTTGTTATTTTGTTTCCTTTTTTATTGTTTAGTTAGTCATTTCATTTCGTGTTATTATTGTTAGTTGAAGTCGTAGTACAGCAATGAATATATGACGACTCTACTGCTTATGCAGTAAACCATTACTATAAAATTGAAATTGAGTTCTCTTTTAGAATGTTCATGTTTTTCATATGTTCATGCAGTTCTATTTTTATAACTGATATAACTATTAATGTTTTAGCCATCAATTCAAACTGTGCAAATCTAAATTTTTAATTCGTTTGTCATTTTTATCATTTTATGGAGTATTTTACAATATATATAGAGAAACTTCAAATCACACTCTGAACAAAACGTAGGTCCGAAGGGCCTTAGCGTGCGTTTAAAGTAACATCCGTTGTAACATCCGTTTAAAGTAACATCCGTTGTAACATCCGTTTAAAGTAACATCCGTTGTTTTGCCTCCTGATCCTTCATTTACCTTGATGTATTCATGTATATTTTTACCTTGATGTATTCATATCTATATATATATATATATATAAATGCAAGGAATGTGAGTGACCTAGTTTTTTTTCGATTAAAATATTGAACTTGTGCTAAGTTGATGAATATTCCATAATATTTGTAAGGCTATTCTTAAAATCTTCAGTCTATATATATTAAATATTTATAGATAAAACATATATATATTTTTAATTCGTGTGTCATTCTCATCACTTTATGGAGTATTTTAAATATATATTTAATATATTTATATATATATTAAATATATTTTTATACATATATATATTTTTGTGGTGTATGTTGTTGTTTTACGAAGATTTTGCTGTGGGAAATAGCATTTTTGTAGCATAATTTGTTAGTCTGCAGAAATTTACTCATTTGAAAGAGCTTTTTTTTGTGAGGAAGGGGAATGCATATAGGAAGTGCATAATTTTGCCGAGGGGCTACCCCAGTAATAACATTGTACCATACCGTAATGCCCATATTGCGCCTCTTATTTAAAAAGGCGTTAAATATCGACTCACAACACACATTCACATTTTTCCATTTTGTTTCATATGCATTTTTGTTGGAGACTTTCGATGCATTTCTTCAGAAATTAGAAAACATTTTTTGTCTCTGATTTCTGCAGCTATGAGTCTCTGGTATATAAGTCTCTGGTATATAGATCTTTTCTTCATGTCCTGGACCCACCAAACCATTTTTATTTCTCAACTCCTTGATCGTTATTTTTCTAAACAGAGTTGGTCTTGTATTTTCAAATTGCGTCGGAATGATATATATTCTAGTCGTGGACATTTACCAAACCAAACCATTTAATTCCTTGATCGTTATTATTCTTTATTGATTCCAGATTGATAGATTTATTGATCTGATTGATTGATTTACTGATTGATTGTAGTGATTGATTGACTGTAGTGATTGATTGATTGATTGATATATATTCCATTTGATTCCAGACATACCCTGATCGCTTTGTTGAACGTGAAATACTTCACTTAAGAGTTACTTGTTTTAATAAAGGTGCTGGCTGCGATTGGATTGGTATTGTTAAAGAGTATGAGGTAAATATTTCCAAATTAATTTGCGTTCATTTGAAATGTACTTTTTTATTGGGTGTTTGGTCCATTTGTTTTGATGATATATTGCTTTGCAAAGTATTTTTTTTGGATGTAAATAGGTGCTGATGTTTGCTGTTTGTGCCACCTTGTAATTCAAAATGATTCTATCAAATGGATTGTAATTAGAATTACAATATATGTACCATTATAAAAATATGATGCAAATTGGAAATCTACAAAGAGTCGCTATTACATCAATCGGACATTAGTTGAATTACTCTTCTCGAAAACTACGACAGCGAAGAGCAAAGCGAAGTGCCTTTGCTGCAGCAAGGATTTACGGGAGGATTTACTTAATTGTCATTTATTTTTGTCATATTTTTGCCATTATTTTTGTCATATTTTTGCCATTATTTTTGTCATATTTTTGCCATTATTTTTGTCATATTTTTGCGATGTAAAATCAATTTTGAACTGAGTTTAGGTTGTTTTAGCGATAGAAGGATTTCTTCCAGCCATTGACGATTTGAACATGTAAATTGATGGGTATTTAGTAGAAAAATGTTGAATATACATATTTCTTATGTTTTTCAAATCAGAAAACTTTAACAGTACTTGAAATCCATCACTTTCAGTTTCTGCTGGCATTTTGTAATTAACACATTTAAAGCTAGATTTACAAGACTACTTCTTTGATGGTCTGCGTGCATTTAGTTGGCATGGGAGAATCCCGTTTATTTTGGTTAAAATTACAATTGCAGTTACCCACAAACGTTTATGTTAATGATAAGCTAATGATAGATTCATTATGTTATTCATACAACTGATGACATCAATACGACCTGTCGTGGTAGAATCAGATTGTTTACCATAAAATGATTTCTTTACTCGAAATACTTTTATATATTTCTTTCTTACCAGATCATTATGAATTTTTTCTGTTTTTCCATACGACATTTGTATATTTCAGGATCATTACCTGTCCTGTCAGTTTGTCAACACAACATGCCCCAATGATGGATGTGGTATTGCACTTGCAAGACGTGACCTAGATAAACATTTGCAAAATGAGTGTAGATTTAGAAACTTAAATTGCACTGGTTGCGGCGAGTCAGTATCTTTTCTCCTGTTAAAGGTACGTCAGTTAAAGTTGGTACACTGATTTTCTTGCATATTTCTCATTAAATATCAAATAATTTTTTTATGTCCATTTTGAAATAGGGAATTGTTTTAGCTTACTTAGGATGTATTACAAGATGCGTTCATTTTAACCCTATTTTATTTAGGGTCCGGGCAGGTACAGCATATCACGGGGGGCTTCTGGAACCCCCCTATCAAGCGTCAACTTGGTGAAAGAATCAAAAGTAATGGAATTTGGCTAGAATTCCTCAATATTCAGACTTATTATTATAAAATATTATTATTATGTATTATGTCATGATATAATATCATTATCTATTCCCCATATTTATTGTAAGACAGGTAATAGAAAAGGCACATGAACAAGAAATACCACTGCACTTCAATTTGGAAAACTTTTAAGCAGCTTTTGACGCGGTATGGAGACATGCCTCATGGAAAATGATGAGAACAATCGGAGTTCCTGAAAAAATTGTCAATATCATTGAACATCTATATAGCAATACGGAAATCAAGTAATTCAACTGGTTATTAGCTTATGATTCAACTTATGATTTAAGTGATTCAACTGATTATTCAGCTTATGATTCAACTTATGATTCAAGTGATTCAACTGATTATTCAGCTTATGATTCAAGTGATTCAATTGATGATTCAACTTATCAAGTGATTTAACTGATTATTCAGCTTATGTTTCAACTTATGATTCAAGTGATTCAACTGATTATTCAGCTTATGATTCAAGTGATTCAACTGATGATTCAACTTGTGATTCAAGTGATTCGACTTATGATACAAGTGATTCAACTTCTATGAATGTTAGATATGCCAATGATACCACATTGCTAAGTGTAATTTTTGAGAAATTGGAACTTTCTGCAAAAGAGTTCGAAGATGCCTGCAGGAAATGGGGAATGAAAATTATTTGTACCATGTAAAATTATTTCACCATTAGTGGATACTGTACAGATTGATGGAATAAACATTGATCATGTTCAAGAATTTGTATCCCTTAGATGTGTTGTGCCTAATACGCAACAGAAACATTACTTGATGTCAACAAACGAATGCTCGAAGTTTTTTAAATGAGGTGTTGCTGAAGCTGAAATCTTATGGGTCATTCTCTTTGACAAAATAATAATTGTATACACCCAGAGTGCACTTAATGTTAGGAATACGATCCCCAAACTTATCAAGAAAATGCGGCTTAAGTGTGTTGGTCAGGCTGTGAGAATATTCCAACCAACAGAGTCACGTTTTTGCAGCTTACAAGACTGACTTTGATAGCAAACTTCCAAATGGGAGACCTCCAAAACGATTATCAGAAGGGAAATCTGCAAAAGTAATGTGCTATACATCAAAAGATCGAGAATAAAAAGCTGAATTCAAAGCTACTAATATCAGTTTCGTATGTTGAATATACGCTTATTTTGAGCCGTAAAGCTAAATTTCTTTGTTACTGGCTTCCAAATATGGTATTGTGTGGTAACGTGACAGTGAAATTTTGGAGAAAAAAATTTCTGAAATGTTTTGAACAATTTAAATTTAGGGAAAGTCAAAAGGTTTCAGCCCCTTGTTTATTTTCAAAAAGCCCAATCCAGAAATGCCAACAGGGGCTTCACAAACCCCCCCCCCTGAGTAAAATAGGGTTGAAAATAAGTTGTTTTGGTAAACCTTTCTTAAACGAAGATGAGAGTAATGGCGTAGTGTTTCAGATTTTACTAGGACATGACTTGGAAAACATTAATTACACAACGGATGCATCAAAATAGATGTTAAATTAAATTTGACGTTTAATAGTTTTTTTTGGCACATTTTTACTTCCTAAATTTCTTGTTCGTTTTTTAAAAAAAAATTTGCCTTGTTTCATATATCATTTTCTTGCTGCTATCAATTTTGTTGATAGTAAAGTTGTATAACATTAAAAGAATAATGATTTGGTAGAACCATGATTTCCGATTTGTTAAGGGACTAAACAAATAGTTCGATATTATTATTTTCTATTGCAGAAACATCACCAAACAACCTGTCTTGGTACCAAGGTAAAATGCAGTCAATGTGGGAAAGATGTGCTGAGAGGACAGGTTTGTGAATTTTAAATTGTCCTTTTTCTTAACTGGTAAATAGTTTAACACAAGGTAATGTGATACTTCCTTTATGCATTTTATTTTTGCCATTTATTTATACTTGATTGATTTCTTTTATTTATTTATACTAGATTTCATTTATTTATACTTTATTCCTTTATGCATTTTATTTTTGCCATTTATTTATGCTTGGTTGATTTCTTTTATTTATTTATACTTGATTTCATTTATTTATACTTGATTTCATTTATTTATACTTGATTAATTTATGCATTTTTTTGCTGTTTATTTATGCTAGATTGATTTTTTGGATTTATTTATACTTGATTTCATTTATTTATACTTGATTAATTTGTGCATTTTTTTGCTGTTTATTTATACTAGATTAATTTTTTTGATTTTTTTATACTTGATTTCATTTATTTATACTTGATTAATTTATGCATTTTTTTGCTGTTTATTTATATTAGATTGATGTTTTTGATTTTTTTATACTTGATTTCATTTATTTATACTTGATTAATTTATGCATTTTTATTTGCTGTTTATTTATACTAAATTGATTTTTTTGATTTGTTTATACTTTATTTCAATTATTTATACTTGATGCCTTCATGCATATTTTTTGTTGCTTATTTATGCTTGGTTGATTTATTTTATTTATTTATATTTGATTTCATTTATTTATACTTAATTGATTTATGCACTTTATATATGCTGTTTATTTATCCTTGGTTGATTTTTTTTATCCTGGATTTTATTTATTTATATATACTTGATTAATTTATGCATTTTTTTGCCATTTTTTTATTCTTAGTTGATTTTCTTTTATTTATTTATATATACTTGATGTCATTTATTTAGCTTTCATCCCACCAAGAGAGCGAATGCGAGGAGGCATTAGCCGCATGTCCATTTTCGAAAATTGGTTGTGCTGCAAAACGAGTAAGTACATTTCATCGTATGCAGGCCCCTGATTTATTTATTGCACAAGTTCTAATTTTATTTTATTCTCTTTTTTTTCAATTTCTTTATTTAAGGTTAGTCTACATTATACAGCTTTCTACAGCTAATTAAAACAAACATAATACAATTCTCTGATTATTGCGCAAGTTTTTATTAAGTAATTTATTTTTGATTCCTTTATTTAACCTTAGTCTACAATATACAGCTTTCTACAGCTAATTAAAACTATCATAACACAATTCTCTAATTATTGCACAAGTTTTTATTGTATTCTTGCCGCTGCTGTTTGTTGTTTGTTGCTTAAGAAAAAAGTAAAAAACTTGATCATTTTGTCCCTCGCTCTAATCACATTAACTGGAATGCAAATCTTAAATATAACAACATAGCATTCAAATCTGTGAATAGTTGATCTCATTGCTTTCTCCCAACCAAATTGATTAACTTTCACACTTCGCCACATTTTTCGAGCAGAATCCAGGCAGTCTTAGGTTTCTGAAATAAAATGAACTGCACTCCCTCTCCGTTTTTCAAGTGTTTGTGTTTGTAAAAATTATTTTTGCATTTTAATTTAAATCAAGATTTCTTCGATCATTGTCTGTTCATTGAGATCTCACAAAAACAAGGAAGTTAAAGAGGCTAAATTTTTTATTTTCCCTGACATGAAATAAATCTCCATGAAAAAGTATGAACCAAGCCATTAAAATTAATCTCCAAAAATGTTCTATTCGTTTGAATGGGCCTTCAATAATAATTTAGTTCCGAGGTTTTAATGAATAAATTTGTTTTTGCAACAATTTAATGGTCTTCACCGCAATTAGAATTTCTATTAAATTGAAATTGCAACTGCTATGTCACTATAAGGTTATTTCAATGACAGTAAATATTTCAAGTACAAATGCTTACATGTTTAGGAAATATTTCAGGTCTATATTGCTCAATTTTAACCATTTAGCGAGGTTGTATTGTTACGTATTTAAATCAGTGGACACGAGATATTAACCAACAAACTTTTGCAATTGAGGCAGTGTGTATTTTTATAAGCTTATATTTTCTACAGCGGAGATAATCAACACATTTTGTAGAAAATAGATCCTGGTCGCCTCCAGATTATCTCAAAAGAGAGACTTTTATCTAAATCTCTGTCTAAATATCTTAATCTTACATTTAAATTTATTTGTGAGCTAAAACTTTTGCTGGAATGGCAGAATTCATAAAAATGCTTTATAACTAACTTGGTACATTTTCCAAATTTTTAATTCATATTTCATATTTTTAATTCATATTTCATGTTTATATCAACAGGGAGGGTTACCCCTTCAGAAATGTAAATTCCTGTTTTCCAAGGGGCCCTCCTATTACATACATTACACGCTACACAATAAAATTTATTTAAAAATTAATTAAATTTACAATTCAAAACTTATTTAAAGATCATAACAATCATAATAACCTGAAAGAAAAAAATAGAATGAAATTGAAATTAAAATTAAACATAAATACTTTTCTTAAAAGTCCTTAGGGAGGACGCTTTTTTGGACAGCAGAGACCATTCCACAGTTCTGTGCCCCGATGTGAAATTTTTTTTGCCCATTTGTGGTCCTTTTCATTAGTATTTTTAGGTCGTTTGCAGTGTTGCGTATGTCGAGATGCACATTGTGATTTTCTTGTAAACATGTTTTGCATGTATTGTGGTGCTATGTCATTCATGGATTTAACAACCATAGTTTTCGATTCAATACTTATGAGTTCTTCTACGGTCTTCCATCCCAACATCTTGATGAGTGGCATGCTTGGGGTATCAAAGCTGCTGTTTGTAATAATTCGAGCAGCGCGGTTTTGTACTTTTGCAGCTGGTTTATTTTAGTTCAACCAGCGCATCCGCATACAGAACAACAATAGCGGAAATGTGGCTCAAAAATTCTATATAAACTATATATATATTTATTTCACAAATAAAACAAAATGTTCTGGAAATTTCAGCCAATGAAAAAGAACGACAAAAGAAAACATATGGAAAATGCCCAATCCAATCATGTTACATATCTCTTGAACTCTTTATTGGAGCTTCAAGAACGAGTTTTATCCATGCACGGGGATATTTCTAAAGGTAAAGTTAATGCTCGCCAGAGAACGGAGCTCGGTTGCATGACAGAAGCTGCTGAAGGGCTGACGAAATTAACGATGGCATCAGCTGGTAAAATTCAAGGTCAGGCTGAAGGGAGACCTAGCAAACATGGAAAAGTTGTTCGCGACTCAGCGCCGTTATTTGATTATGCAAAACCAGATTTTCACAGTTTACCTTCAGAAATGGCAGATGAGAAGGAAGTTAGAATGGAAATTGGGAACCTCGAAAGCAGTATTACAGCATTTAGTTTGCAAATTGAAGATTTGAATCAAAAACTGGAAACTGAAATCTCGAAGCTAACTCGTTCTGTCGATGCCGTCCGTGGTTTGTGCCGCACATACGAAGGTAAGTTAACTTCGTTTGCAGATTGGCAACAGAGCACTGATGTGAATATGGCTGAACAAAATGATCGTGTTGACTTCATGGATAATGCCACATACAATGGAGTCATAATTTGGGTGATAACTGAATTTACAAGGAAACGACACGACTCTATCATTGGTAAGAATGTTTCATTCTACAGTCCTTACTTTTACACAGGACGTTACGGGTACAAGATGCGACTGCGAGTGTACCTCAATGGAGACGGAATTGGAAAAGGTAGCCATATTAGTCTGTTTTTCGTCGTCTGCAAAGGAAGATACGACGCTCTTTTGCCGTGGCCTTTTCGTCAGAAAGTGACCATGGCAATCTTGGATCAAGATAACGTGAAAGATGTGTCCGACTCTTTCAAGCCGGACCCAACAAGTTCATCTTTTCAACGACCAAAAAATGCAATGAATGTTGCATCTGGATGCCCGCTTTTCATGCCACTAAGTTTCTTAGATACGCAAGCTTATTTGCGAGATAATCAGCTCTTTATAAAGGCGGAAGTTGACACATCAAATATTCCCCATACAGTACTACCCCACCAATGAGAAACTGACTTATAAGATACTACAGCCTGCCATAGGACGTAGTTCATACCCTGATATAAGAAGTTATTATTGTTGGGGTAGTACTGTACTTTTACCGGGTGAGTCAAATAAGAACCGTTAAACGTTTGCTTGGGATTTAAGGAAAATCATCTGCCAAGAGTATATTTGTGATCCAACAACGTACAACTGAGATGTTACCTTGAAAGCCTTCTGATGCATCATTCTTTTTTTTGTTCCAAAAATCATAGAATAAACAAGGTGATAAAATACATCCTTGTTACAATCCAAATGTTGTATTAAAACAACGAAAGGTTTTATCAATAGTCATTACTACATCCATGCTGTTTTCATTTTATGATTTTATTAATTTTATGAGTTTTGCATTGATGCTATGTTATGATTTGGGATTGATGCTAATATTGTACGATTCGCCGCAATACTTCTCTTCGCACAGCACGATCAAAACCTTTTTTAAATCTACGAAGTTGTGATGTATCTCCATTTTGTGATTTTTTATTTTTTACTTAGAATTCTAACATTTCCTATTTGCTCTGCTGTATTGCGATGTTGCCTACTTGTTCCTCAGCTATTATCTGATCTGGTTGCATTTTCACCCTTTCTCCTATAATCCTTAGGAATGTTTTGTAACCATGGTGTAAATTAGCAAACGTTTAACTTAGTGGTAGTACTAGTGGCATATTGCACCAATTTAAACTTGGTTTTTTTATTTTTACAAAGATTTCTTAGTTGTGACTTATCATCATCTGTGAATGTGCATTTAATGTGAATCTTTCACGTGGAAATTTTCATTATTTTGCTTCTCCACTTTCATCTTATTGAGAAAATCGATATTTCAGATGAGCAATAATTTCACAACAAGTAAATTTCTTTAAATTTAAGCGTGCCTGTTCAAATTGGCCTAAATCTTACATTTATGTGTCACAACAGTCCGCACATATACTAGAAGCTGATTGGTACGTTTAAGTAGTAGTAAATTTAAAGTAAGTGAATCTTAAATAAAAAAAGTTTTAAATCAGTATGAACATCATTAAGGGGAGATTGTCCTTCAGTAAAACGGCATTTACTAAACATGGAATGTAGGAATATGGACTTTTGAATGTGGAATATTGGAGATGGTATGTATTATATCCAATGTTAAATGTGTAGTTGCCGTAATAATTCGACTATTCCCCCCTCTTGAAGGTGATTTTTTTTTAAAGCCCTCCTCTCGAATAAGCCTCCCTATTTTTTCAAAACAGTAAATCGAATAAGGCCCCTTTTGATATTCAGTCAGATTCAGTAAAGAAGACAACATATTGATTGCAAACTTTCCAGAATTCTTTTTCGTACGACCATACCTATGTTTAGTTTCATATAAGACAATCATGCTTTTTCCCTTGGGTCTTGCCTAAAGGTCCTGGGTTCCGCTTCTCCGGTATGCCGATTAAAAGTGGAACGTGTATATTTAATCGTGTGTATTATATAAACTTTGCATAATTTAAACTTTATTTCCAATAATTTTATTGGGTGTCCCAAAACGCTTGTTGCATCATATGTTTTAATACTGGCTACTCAATCTCATGATTTATTAGTTTTTCCTTTTTATTGATGTCTAACTTTGGTCTTGAAATATTGAAAGTGTGAATTTTGAAACCTGAGTTCCAACTATTGCGATAAAAAGAAATGGTTCGTCTTTTAGCAGATCACTATATTGAAAATAGGCAGTCATTTTATAAGGTGGCAAATGATTTAAAATATTTTGAATCTGAAGTTTTTGAATCTGTTTTTGGCTAAAAATCAGATCATCAAATATTTTACAAATTGATAAAAATAATTACTTTCGCCTTTAAGCAACAGAATAAAACTTCAATAATGAGGATTGAACCAATAGTTCTCTACCAAAAACAGAACACACATTTAACAACGTTTTGGGACAGCCTGCTGGTATGAAATTGAAATATGCATTGGCTTTTTGTACAAATTTTTGTTTAAAGCTGCATTACTTTGTTGTGAATTCATTTAACACGTTTAGGTCACGTTGAGCTGGCTGTTTAAGTAGTTTTTAGTTTAGGACGTTTAGTTGACTTTGAGCTGGCTGTGTTTTTGTGTTTATGTATGTACTTACAGGCTGAGTGTACACACAGTAAGCATTTAAGAAAACTGATTTTTTTAAATTAAGGCTCATTGGTTACAAATATTTCAACTGTTTTCCTATTGTTCTTCTGAGAAAATGAACCCAGAAGTTCCTTATCAATGGTTTCTTAAATGCGGGGCATTGCTGTATTGCTTTTTCGATTTTGTCCACAGTTTCATCAGGCGTTGCGATGAGTTCTTTTAATTTCTTAGTGAATATTATAGTTATTACGTCACAATTTCCAGACTGTATACTTGTTCCCATGGTGTATAACCAGTCCTAGTGATTGTTTGACCAGTTTTCAAGAAAATAACCAACGATGAATGGACGTCAATCTTTCGTTGTGGATGTATCCAAGCAGGGAGGTAATATTAAACTGGTTATATTAATTGCAGATGTTTGAAATAAAGACCAATGAGACATTGAAACAAAATCATGTTCTCATTTCATTTATCAAACATATAGCTGATTTTAAATTAAATTGAATCAACCTGACCTGCGTGTGGTTTAGATTATCTGGTGCCTCATTGGAAATAATGTCTTCCAGAAGATTGGAATATTTCAGAAGTTATTAGCTCTAACTAGAAAGGAAGTGTGCAATGCAAAATTTTAAGTTTTGCATGGTGAACGTTTCTTACTAGTTTTTTGCCAATTTACCAGGACGATTGAAACCTTGAAATTTAGATTTTATTCCATTTTTTAACATAAAAATGCACCTTTCAGTCATATACGACTTTGACTTACGCAACTAGAATAAGCTGTCAATCTTATACGACTTCGAATAACTGAACTAGAATCAGCTGTCAATCTTATGCGATCTCGACATACTCAACTAGAATATCTGTCAATCTCGTACAACTTTGGCCAACAAATCTGGAATTAGCTGTCAATCTTGTACGACCTTGGCCTACTCAACTATAATTAGCTTTCAATCTTATACGATCTCGACCTACTCAACTAGAATCATCTGTCAATCTTTACGACTTTGGCCAATTGATCTAGAATCAGCTGTAAATCTTTTACGACCTTGACGTACTCAAATATAATTAGCTTTCAATCTTTTACGACGTTGACCTCTCAACTAGAATCATCTGTCGATCTTATACGACCTTGACGTACTCAACTATAATTAACTTTCAATCTTATGCGACGTTGATCTCTCGCCTAGAATCGTATGTCAATCTCATACGACGTTGACCTCGCACCTAGAATCGTCTGTCAATCTCATACGACTTGCAAGGAATTTGGCTTTGCATGAAACGAATTGAAAATATGATGTTTAGGGTTCTGTGTTTTGTTTTGTTATTTAGCTTTGGTTATTTCGAGCACTTCACTGTCTCGAACACCTTTTTATATTCTCTTTGAGAGTTCGATAAAGCGGGCTTCAACTGCATTTTGAATTGATTGTTATTTTTATGTAAGTTTTTTCGAAGTTTTTTGTTGCCTAATTACAAAAGTACAAACAACAAAGTTTTGTATTTGATCAAGCTTAAGTTTTTGCAATTTTGGGTTTGTTGCCATTATTGCCGTTATTCTCATATTGTTACTATTACTAATTACTTATTATTGTTATATTATATTATATTTCCTTGAACTACAATGCAGTATGGGCAATAGAACACACTGTTGAACTTATGAACATTAAAAATAGATTTGTTTGATTCATTTTCTAACATTATCTAGCGTTGAATATTTATAATCATTGTTGCGTTGGTAATTTGATACCTTATATATTGGAAACACAAGGTCCACTACCTTACAAATGTTTGTTAAATAACACATTGATATTTAGAAATGTTAAATTTGCTTTCAATAATGTTTCGTTTGTCTATTCATTTCCTCCATGCGTATTGACTCTTATTTATTGAATGTCCTTGCTGGCAACGACGTTATTCATGTTATCAAAAAGTCGTTCTCGGCGTCAGTAAAACATCTACTGTATACCAACGATTCGTTTTATCCAATCAATATAGTTGAATACCCTTGCGTAGTATCCATACTTATTTTTTACGGCGCACCCATCACCCCAACTGACAATTCCGATAGCAGTCCATTTATCGAACCAGTTTCCGTCAATTCCTTTCACCGATTCAAAAGAAACCAACGGCCCTCCGCTATCCCCAAAGCACGCATCCCGTTCACCCTCACCATCGCCTGCACACAACATTGTCTTGTTGTTGAACACTGCATCATGTGGCACACTTCTCGAACACTTTTCGTCAGGCGTGATTGGCATCTTGACATAATTCAAAACATTGGAATATTTTGGTACTGTGTAGTGATCATTGTGTTTTTTGGTACTTCCCCATCCTGCTACGTACGTGTAACGACCAGGATTGCCCTCTTCCTTGTTTGGTAAACATATCGGCCTAACGTAGAAGCTGAACTTAACTGGTTTTGAAAGCTGGATGATTGCAACGTCATGATCAAACGTGGAAAACCTGAAATGTTTATGTGTGTAGATGTTTGACGGGAAAGCAACTTGTTTTTGTCCATCCTCGTCTTTGTTCAGTCTCGTTCTTCCCAACCACACTCGGTACCTACAAATAGGAGAATGCAATACGTGACCACATGGTTATTATAACATATATTGCAATTTGCTTGAAAACATTCTGGTAGACTTTGAAGAAGGTGAAAGCGCTTCAAGCAAAAACATGAAGAAAAAAACAAAAAATGGCTACACAAAACTCATTCGAGCAATTATTGTAATCAAAATGGTAGCATAATTTTCGTTTTTTTTATTTTCGGTGAAATTTTTTTAGGATTGAGTATTGTCCTTGAAGAGAGACTGTTTTTCAATGGGTTCTCCATCTAAAAATTTTTTACATGTAGTCTTAGTTCCAACGTAATGCCATTTGCAAGTAACGGCAAGAAATCGTGGAATTTTGGCCTTACATTTTTTAAAAACAACAATTTGAAATTATTGTATCTTCAAGAAAATATACTGAATCCCAAAACGAAATATGAAAACGCTGTTATCTGGTAACATCTGTAACATCTGGAAACATCTGTAGCAACAAAATACTTACTTTTTTGGATCATTATTAAGTCCAAAGTAAGTGTAAAAGCAATGAGCAGCCGTAAGAATATGTGTTTGAGATATCAGTGCACCGCCACAAATGAATTGATCTGCAAAAATCATAAAACATGACTGCTTTTAGATTTGGTTCTTGGTTGAAAATATTGAAAGTTTTGAAGCTAATTCACGCAGCATTTATTAGCTTGTTGATGAAACGATTTGTTTTTCCTGAGAAAAGCATTTTTAAAATTTTCAAAATTAAATTATGTATACAGTAACGTCCCACTAATGTAAGAAACCCGTTTCTCGACCTTAGGCTATTGTTCCTCTTTAATTAACCTATTGTTCGATTGTTATATTTCCTATTGTTCTCTCCAATTAACCTATTGTTTTCCTTTTGTTTTTGTTAGATTTTAGGATCTGAGTTCTTATAAAATGGTTTCTGATAGGTGGGACGTCACTCTGGTTAATGCATAACACTTCTCAGATTTTCAAATTGGCGAGCGTTAAAACTAAATTAATCACCATTTCGGTAAATGGCTGCCATCCATGGCCAATCCCCTGGTGCATTTTTCATTCCTCCAGCAATTCTGCCTCCCAATCGACCAAATCCAGCTAAACCACATTTTTGTTCATGTCCTACTAAAAATACAAAAACAAAGCATCATTCTTATGACAAATCTCAATTTTGCTGTCATTATTTCTGCTTGCAATTTCAATAAAAGGCCAGCCATAAGTTTAATAAATAGGAAAATTTTAAAATTTACAACCCTACGTAAAGGTGTTCAGCAATTGTTTTTGGAATATTTTCTAATTCCGTGATTGCGAACGGCGAATCTATTTGTTTTTACTGCTGTTATCTTCTTCAGATATTTAAAAGGGAATTGAAAATGTGCTCCAAAAATTAGTGGTGCAGGCAACATTATCCTTTTCCATATTGATTAAATTTACCTCACTCAGATAAATTTGAATAACAGATTTTAAAATAAAAGTGGGTAGATTTTAAATTTGTTTTCTTCCAACAAAGGATCTTGTTCGTTTTCAAAGGTTTGAGCTAATTGAAATTATGATCAACTAGAGTGCTGTAATGACAGATTATATTTTGTAAAAACTCACAAACACATTTTGGAAATTTGCCATAAATCCTTCCTTTTTTGCACTTCAATATTTCTCCACCATCAACTAGCTTATATCCAGGGTTGCAAACAAATTTTATTCTCTTGAATTTGCAACAAACCAAAATTCTCCCATTGGTTGGCCTTTCAATTGCATAAACAGCAGCTCTACAACCTGTCAACAGGAAAATGGCATGATATAGTTAATCACAGTATATATGGTCTATTTGGCCTGGGGGCAATTAGTATATTTTTTATACAGGAACGTTCTATTTTTCTGAGTTCTCATTTTCACAGAAGAGTCATTTTCACAGGTGTATAGTAGGAAGTTTTTTATAGAACTTATGTAAACAGAGAACGTTTTGAATGTTCCCATTGAAAATGGTCCTGAAATACCCCTTTTGTGTAGATTTGCTTGAAATATTTCTGGAGCCTAGTTGAAAAATAATTCTTTGACATGCCTTGTTCTTTTGGAACCTTAGTACTCCCGCAGGCTATTTTTTATAATGTGAGAAGTTCTATTTTGATGACTCGGTTTTGATGACTTGAGGTAAAAATAGTAAGTTACAGTGCTTGAAATTGCGAACACATATTGGAAAAAATTGTTTATAAACCCGTCTTACCAGTAAATATACAAGACACAAGTATCCCCTGTTTTAGAGAAGAAACCTTACACCATCATGGAGTAAAATACTTAAAACGTATAACCCTGATCAGGGGCACATTAGAGACGTAGGAACCGGGGGGCACTAGGGGCACGTGCCCCCCCCCCCACTTTTTGCATAAAAACATAAAAAAGTGCCTTCAAAATTGAAAAAGGTGCTCTTTTTTCACGTGAAAAATTGAAAAGTGCCCTTTTTTACTCCGATAAAATTGAAATGTGCCCTTCTATAATCACGAATTAATTTTAAAGCGCCTCTTGTAGTCCCGAAAAAAATAGATTAAAGGGCCCTTTTTTCTCGAAGATTAATACAAAAAATCGCATTGTTACAATTTTGAAAAAAATTGTTACAAGAAAGTGTCTTTTTCAATGTTGAAAAATTTAACAAAAGTGCCCTTTTTTAATAAGTCCCCTTAATCTAAAAAAGTTAAAAGAAGAGCCTTTAAAAAAATGCCGTTAGAAATCAGTTGTCTGTGGTGGTCAATGCTTAGATGGAGTCTTTGGCTATTTCAGATGGAACACGGAGAAGGCTTGGCCGATTTTGTGCAGTACTTTTTAATGCTCAGAATTTCGATTTTCTAATTTCTCGAAATCGGTTGAAAAAAAGTAGGGGAACGAAAAATTTCTTTTGGAGTAATTTCTTTATTAATTTTTAGCAAGTTTCACGTTATTTTTCCATCCATCTTAGAAATATGTGCGCCATGATAAAACTTACTTTCTGTTTAATCGATTTTTAAATGCTGAGAGTACAGAAAATACTGCTTGAGATCGTTGATTTTCAAAAACTTCATGACATATTAAAATGCCAAAAAGGCCGTTTCCAGCCTTTTCTAAGAGTCTAAGGGCTATAAATACTAGCCTGTGTAGCATCAATAATGAAGGCTACACACAGGCTACTTTGTAAATGAATACAATTTACATCCTTTGATAATTGTGATCTAGCAGCATTATTATTAGAGTGATGGGGGTAACCATTATGGAAACTACGGTTTGTGATTTTATATTTCCTATTATTATGTATTTTATATTTTAAATTTTCCGAACATGCATGTATTACATTTTAGTTAGTACCAAAATTCTAAACACTTATGGTTTGTGTTGGAAATTTTAACTAATTCTTTCCAATCATTTTACCTATTGTCAGAAATATGCTTTAATTTGTATTTAGAACAAACAGTGCATGAAATATATTTAAATTTGATGAATAATAAAAACACAATTGTTGATTTACGGCGTAGTGGCTACACATTTATGAGTAAACAATTTTCAACCACTACATTTCCCACAAGAAGACTGTCTCAATTTATGAGAACTGTATGTGCATGACATTCTGATGATTATTGTATTATGTGACTGCACGTTGTAATTCATTTAATACATACGTCGTCGTCGAGATTTTGTTGAAGCAAATATGCACACAAGAAGAAGAACCAAAATTTTGATAACCTGTAGGCCAAATGATAAAATTATAACTCGTTGTAGTTTTCAATCACAAATCAAAATAATGATAAAAATGTAAAGTATTGTTTAACAAGTATTCTGAATATCGTTTGAAGTCAGTGGCAGTATTTTGCTAAATTGAGTGGGTCAAATTGAAACTCATGGCTGACCATGAGTTTCAGGAAACATTATTTGGGGTTTGGAGGTTGAACACTGGCCCCTTTGCCCTCACTATAACTGCCACTATCTGAAGTAGCTATTGCTTATTTGGATTTTAAATGTTCACTTTGCTTCAATATTTTATTCCAATGTATAACATGCTACAGAACAAAACAGAAAATCGTTCTGTAATTAAGGAAGGAACTGAAATTAAAGCTTATGATGCTTTTCAGCATATATACATGTATTTACACCATCTTGTATAAAAACGACTTTTATAAGAAACGCCAGGCTGAGTATTTAATCAATTGTTTTTGCTATCTCAGAAATTGCTGACGACCTGAAACAATTTAAAGAAACAAATCGAGGATAAAATCTGATCTAGCTCTTTTCCTAAAACGTGCAGCTTGAAAAGACACACACAGGGCAAAAAGGTTTGTCGAATGTAAAAGCCGCAATTACAACTTGACCACAATAATAAATAAGGGGTCAGAAATACGTATATTATAACATTGAATTTAACGACTTACCTCCTTCATTTCTTTTATATTATGCTTCCAGTAATTTTAGCGATTCCAGAAATTTTGTTTATTACTTGTCTATTATAATTTTTTTGCGAAGCAAATTAAAATTGAGTAAACCCGGAATTTCATTTGACTCATACAGGAACCGGAAGCAAATTTTTCAGTGTTGGTTTTCGCGCACATTTTTGTCTGTTTTCGTGTGTTTTTGTTTTGACAACAGAGTCCTCGTCAAGTAACACAATAGAATATATTACACCGAAGAGAAGCGAAGAAAAAGGCTTTCAGCTTCAACAAGGGGGTCAGGAAAAAAATTACGGAACGTACGCTGAAAATATCTGCAAGCACGCCAAAACAATTAGCCCACCCTATTTTCGACTACTTTAGCATATTTTTTCTGGTGTCCCCAAACCACCCTCCCATTTTTCATATTCGTCGCAGACTTTTGCCCTTTACATGACTTTGCACATTGTATTCTGAAGAAAGATACAATATGCATGAGATAATATGTTTTAGACTAGAAGAATAGCTTTGAATAGTTAAATTTTGTGAGATGAGAATACAAGTTAGTGCTTATTTGTTCTGATTTTGAACCTTAGTGCTTATTCATCCAGATTCATTGACAATTTTACACTCGGAAAACATTTACAAGTCATCGGGGAAAAAATGCACAACCTCAAAAAAACACCCACCTACCCCCAGCGTTCCGGAAAATTTGTGTCTGTCAAAGCTATTAAATAGTCGTCATGAATTTCAAATAATTTTGACATACGCACTTTTTTTGTAAGATTAAGAACAAAATTTATAAGTTGACAGGATGAGGTTTTGATAATTTTTCTTAAATAATGTTTTTGAATTACCTACGTCAAGTACAAAAAACGTAGGCATTTGTTAAGCACTCGAACTGAAACACACTTTAACGATGTTTTTGAGAAGGATGAGGATGAGTGTGGCAAGTTTGTTAAAATCAGCCCAGAAGTAAGGACACACCAGGCTGAAACAGAAGCTAGGCGTTCTTATAAAAAAAAGTGTGTAGATGTAGGTAGAAATGCAAAAATTGGTTCTCATACTACGCTTTGCAGGCATAATCTTTTTCTGAAATTAAAAATTATATTTCCCAAAAGTTCTCCAATTTTTCTTAACTGAGAATGAAAACAGAAATAGGTGGATTGTAAACATGTTTCGTTTGATAAATTAAAAAGATAGGACTTAGAACTGAGCCATGAGGTGCTTTTCCGATCGCAATGTCGTGAATTCGAATCCCACCAAGGTCATACTTGCTGCGAAAGTGTGAGGAGAGCTGCTAACTCTCTGTAATTCCAGGCAAAGGCAAAAGAAACACGAGGTGTGGTCACATCGATAGGAAGGACTGGGGTCGACCTGAGGAGTCCCCCTTCGCCAAGCGAAGAAACCCATACCTTGCAAGAATAGCAAATGTATGTGCCTGAAACTGAAACTGTATGACCGTGTCCCCTGCTGGAAACAAGTCATCTCGAGACTTTCGCAGGCTAGACACGTTAAATACGATAACTTTCTTACTTACTAGACGTAGTAATGGCTGAAGAGTATTAAGAACCCTGTGTCTTATCACACTCAGTAACAAATTTTTTAATAACGTATTTCTGAGGATTCGACATTACTGCAACAACAACAACAACAGTTGGAAAATTTTATTTCAAACTCAAACAATATGAACTTATGCATCAAATCTAAACTTACGTAGACAAATTGAAGATCGCAGGGAAACAAAGACTCGTGTAACAGGTCGTCATCAAACATATATGATCTTACCATGGATTTGATTCCAAATTTTACTGCAGAATTAGAAAAGGCCACTATGATAGGCTGCTCAGTCGATCTAAAGATGCTTGAAACGAAGTAGATAATAGATAAAAGCAGAATCGACAGGGAAAAAAAACGATAAATTTAACAAATTGTTGATAAAAAGATAAAGCATCAAATGTATTGTTAAATTCATTGCTTATTTACTTTGCATGTAACATTTCTTTGATTATGATTATGTTATATACCGGTGGCTCAGCAAAATGTCTCCATACTTGCGAAGCTGCTGGGGCGTTGCTTTATTTTTGGTAATTGCGTTTTTGCTTTACTTTGATACAAGAAGCTTCAATTTAAAGCTTCATGCGTTTTTGCCATTATGTATCTTCCAAATATTCTCTGAGCTATACCAAAGGAAAGCTGATGCTAAATATTTTTAAATGCCACAGTGTAGTCTTTTCTGCAGATTGCGGCAACAGAAATCATTTAATTTGAGTTTCATTGAGTGTATCTCGGAGATTATTAGGTATATTTTAGCAAACAAAAGTATAGAATTATGAATTGGTGCCAAAGTAAAGCAACAATAGAATAGAACAATAAAACAGAACAATAGAATCTAAAGCAACAATAGAATTTCACCATAGAAAGCAACAATATAATTCTACTAGGAAATAGGAGTGCTCGCTGCGCTCGTATAATTCTATTCTATTCTATGAGGCAATATACTATGAGAGAAAAAGTTTGAACAATACACCCAGAATTTTAACATTCTGAAACAATGTTTATACATTTTGTCTCAATGTTTCAAGGGTTGTGATTGAGATTTCAGTTTTGTTATAGAAAAATACCAAACAACATTTTCAAGCAGACATAATCAATACATACACGTTTTTTAGAAGACCAACCTTTACAAGGAACGTCTGACTGAGATGTAGGCCTAATCTTTCTCGTAACTCGAAAATTTCTAACATTGAGTTCAAAAGATGTATGCAGGCGTTGACAATTATGTATGAGCCGGGGGGGGGGGGGCGGAGGGGCCATAGCTCTCCACTTTTCGGTGATGTTTCATTTTCCCTGGTATTGGATTTAGCATATTCCCCTTTCTTTATTTCTCGGTCCTTTTACTTCTGAGTTGCTTCCTACTACATCTATGGACGTTGAGAACTTCAGACACACTTTAAAAATATTTTTGAACAGGGTGGAGGGGAGCAACCTTGCCAAACATTGGTCGAAAATATCAACAATTCAGGCAGAAACTTAAGCTTGCTACTCTCATAAAAACCTGTACCAGATGGAATTACTTCAATGGTAGACAACCATCATTTTCCATCAACGAAAAATATGAAATGTTCAGCTATCGGAAGGTATATCAGTTTTTTGTCGTAGGTTAAAGTCATTGTCAAATTTTATGTATACCGTAGTACATTTCTACTTTGTAATGTCAACAGTTTTATATCACGTGTTGTATTTGAGCGTGATCAATCAGTTTCTTGTGGCTTATTTTTATGGTTTACATGTGTTGGATGAATTCCAATATTTTAGCATGCAGATTTGTATTTTTATTTTTGTTCGTGACGTCTGATCCTTGTATTCGTAAGGATATCACGGAAATTTTTCTACTCCAGAACATGACAGACAGGTCTTGGAATTGAGTGCTTTTAGTCAGTGCCGATTTTTGGCTTGAAATGAGAGGGGAATCTGAACTTACTTTGCCAAGTGTGAGTTTGAGGAAAAGTTGCAAGGATGGGGACAATGTTCTTCACACTCTCAGAAAAAGAGAATACGCCATTTTTGGTGATAGTTTACGGGTCCCTAAATATCCGGGGCCAGGGGTAATTAACGCTCGTTACTCGCCTCTCTCGTTACTCGCCTCTCTCTCAACGGTCCTGGATATTTATACTTTAAATCTTGATAATTATTGCCATAAATCTACTGAAAAAGATAAAACATTGATAAATAACTCAAGAGCTGTCAAGCAAATGACAAGACTCGTGTTTGTGCCATATCCATTTTCTGAAACTCCCAAAATTACTGTGCCGAGAGTTCTTGAACCAACAGCAGACCGACAATCGCCAACACTATGAGTATGAAAATCTATATGTACACTAAAGTTTCAGCATTGGGGTCGGTCAAAAATATCATCTGAATAAATTTTAAAATATTTCCAAAACGAGGCTGTTAATTGAAAATGTGTATTGTTTCTGGTACCTCAAGATCTGTTTGTAGAAAACGTCAATGATAAATAAACCAATATAAAGAGAATTTCAAAAAAGTCACCCACATAAGGGACTCATACGGTACGCTATGGGCTGTGATTAAACTCTTTCCTGTTGAACGGAATTTTATTACTCTTTCGCAAATGTCTCAAGAATTTCATTATAGCTACTTCTCGAAGCATTTTAGATCAAAATCAATTCTCGAAGCAATTGATTCCTTATAGAGAATATTTCATAATCGCACCCAAAATTTGGGTTATTAATAATACGCTCTTTGCAATCAAAAATATTTCTCGTGGAACACAATTAAATGTTAGGTAGTATCTTTATTTTGGGCTCATCCAAGTTTTTGTGAGAAAATGGTATGTGATTCTGCAAAGTATTTTTATAAAACTCTAAATAGTAAATAGTAAATTTGTCGTAAACATTATTTGGGGAAAACTAGTTTTTAAGCAAAAGATCTAGTGTCTTATGTTTAATTAAAAGGTTCGTGCGATTTACAGCACCAAATTTGGTTTTTAAGTATCAAAGGATAGGATCAAAAGGAAAAGATCAAGTTATTTGGAATTTGGTAACTACATGATGTGTTTTGAGCCTGGAGAAACATTTTAGAAAGAGTATTGGTCCCCGAGGTTTTTCAAACAAAGTATCCCATTACAGATATACGGTATTAGCGCGATGAAACGTTAGTTAATTCTTCCCTGTGTCCCTCTACTCGTGAAGAAAGAGCAGTTTATTCTTCCCTGTGTCCCTTGACCCGTGAAGAAAAAGCAGTTTGTTCTTCCCTGTGTCCCTGTACCCTTGAAGAAATAGCAGAATTAAACAATTAGGAAACAACAGCTCAAGTTCTGGGAGCCCACAGTGAAAGCTTTAAGTAGCCTGGCCTGTTTTGAAGCTCACTTTTTTGTGGAACCTTTTATTTTCAAAAATCTAGACTCAAAAAACTAAAAAGCCTTCCTTTTTTTAAATATCGGTACAATAAAATCCCAAATTGTGCAAATAAATTAAAGAAACGAATAGATTTCATTCTACGTCTCTATGGTACTGATTTTTAATTTTATTCAGAAAATGGATGTGGCACAAACACGAGTCTTGTCATTTCTTTTCTTTTTCTTTTTAAGCAGGACAGGCATTGAAAACAGCAATTTTTTTTGTTGAAGCTTAAGTTCTGTTAAGATATTCGTATTATTATTATTATATCAACCAACCCATCTCTAATGCTCAAATTTTAATGTCTACCCAGCATTAATGTCGTGTTTCATTCAAAAACAGCCAAAATTAAGGGACATTTTTTAATATCTAACTCACCATTGAAGCATTTTGCTAAAAAGCATACCCATGTTTAGAGAATTTACTGCCATATACATACCCAAATATTATCCATATTTACTGTTTATCACTGCACATTTGTACTGTTTTATCACTGCACATTTGTACTGTTTTATCACTGCGCATTTCTACTGTTTTAGCACTGCACATTTGTACTGTTTTATCATTGCGCATTTCTACTGTTTTATTACTGCACATTTGTACTGTTTTATCATTGCACAATTTTACTGTTTTATCACTGCACATTTGTACTGTTGTATCACTGCACATTTGTACTGTTTTATCACTGCACATTTCTACTGTTTTATCATTGCACATTTTTACTGTTTTATCACTGCATATTTGTACTGGGTATCACTGCACGTTTTTAATGTTTATCAATGCACCCTGCACATTTTTAATGTTTATTACTGCACACTTTTTATGTTTAGCATTACACATTTGTAATGTTTTATCACTGCACATTTTTACTGTTTTATCACTGCACGTTTGTTCTGTTTTATCACTGCATATTTGTACTGGGTATCACTGCACGTTTTTAATGTTTATCAATGCACATTCGTACTGTTTCATCCCTGCACATTTTTAATGTTTATTACTGCACATTTGTACTATTTTTTCACTGTACATTTTTACTGTTTTAGCACTGCACATTTGTACTGTTTTATGATTGCACATTTGTACTGTTTTATCACTGCATATTTGTACTGTTTTAACACTGCACATTTGTACTTATTATCACTGCCCATTTTGAATGTTTATCAATGCACATTTGTACTGTTTCATCCCTGCACATTTTTAATGTTTATGCCTGCACAGTTTTAATGTTTGGCACTACACATTTGTACTGTTTTAGCACTGCACATTTGTACTGGTTTAACACTGCACATTTGTAATGTTTTATCACTGCACATTTTTATTGTTTATCACTGCATATTTGTACTATTTTATCACTGCACATTTTTACTGTTTTATCACTGCGCATTTCTACTGTTTTATCATTGCACATTTGTACTGTTTTAACATTGCGCATTTCTACTGTTTTATCACTACACATTTGTACTGTTTTATCATTGCACATTTGTACTGTTTTATCACTGCACATTTGTACTGTTTTAGCACTGCACATTTGTACGGGTTTATCACTGCACATTTGTACTGTTTTACCATTGCACAGTTTTATTTTATCACTGCACAGTAAAATTAGGTATAAACTTCCTGCACGAGGGATTAATTAATATGATCTTTCTCCGGTATTTGCAATCTGAATGAACATTCCTGATAGTTGAAGGAAACAAGGATGGTATGTTTAAGAGCCTCAATTCCCGTTAATATTTAAAGTTAAATTCTCCAAACGACTTGATGTGCGTAAATTATTCAATGAACGTAACTTTTATGTGTCATAGATGGGAGCATAAACGGTGTCATTTACGTCAAACCATGATGAATTGATTCGTTAAAAAAAAATTAAGCAATTTCAGGCTGTGTTTAGCACGAAAATAACTTAGCTGCAGTTTATATGAAAGGCAAGGAAAATATGTTTTTAAACATACTCTTGCTTTTGGGTTGAAATGGTTTTTTCATTTTATAATGAAAGCCCAAATCTTCATAAAAAAGTTTACACGCGGGGCGATCCCAGGAGAGGGGGCAACAAGGGTAGCTGCCTCTCTTGCTCTCAATAAGATAGCTGAGTTATTTTTACTTTTCAATTATTTTTCCCTGATTTTCAGAGTTCTGCTCATCATTGCCCTGAACCGCTTCCGACATGCCTAAGACGGATTGAGACAGTAGGAACAGTAGCAGTTAATACTGTCATATTTTAAGATATGTTACTATCGTGGGGTGGGGGGGGGGGGGGTACTTGCCAAATTTCATGACAATGTTTTTAGAGGTTAGAAATTTGATGATTTTACTACATTGATGATATTGCTACAACGTTTTTGATTTGCCAAAAATTCACGATATCTCTTTAGGGTATTGCTAGGGTTTTAGTAGTTTTGGGGTCTGTTAGAAATTCACAATATGGTTTGAGGTATTTGCTAGAAAGAAAGAAAATGCGTCAATATTGTTTAGTGGTCTTCAGTATGGAAATCTTTTTTTTATCTGAAAAATCAAACGAAATATTCCCTCCCCCTCCCTTGGAGATTATTGTAGATTAATATATAGCTACCACGAATTGGCCACGAACATTCTGAAAATTTTAAAATATGCTGATTTTTTGCCATAATTAACTTATTTTTAAGTTGAAAATTAATCTTTTAGTTTTCGAAGGGTTTTTCAATGCTAAAAATGTTTGGTAATAGGAAGCAGGGGCGAAACTAAAAAATATTTTTTGAGGGGGAACAACTTCAAAATTTGCGTGGTTACTAAAAACAAATCGCACTTCCACGTGACCAAATCTTCAACCTGCCCAACACAATGTCAGTCGGACATGTAGTATTTTTGCAGCTTGTCACGTATGTTTGGTTGGCTTAAAACTACTCCAATATATGTTTTATATCGATGATTGCCCTTCACTTTAAGGTAGGTCAAACATCTGACATAAAGGTTTAGCAAAATTTTATTAATTTATTAGCAAAAATAATGGTATAAAAATCAGTGGCCCAATGACGACATTTATACAAATAATTTCCAACAGAAATTTGCCTTCTTTATTTGGGATATATCTTAATTTGCCGACAAAAATTTCGTTTGTGGCGACAGATAAGGTATCCCCCCGTACTCCCCTATGGGGACGCCTCTGATAGGAAGTGTGTATCATCGGGAGATTTGAGTTGAGTAATTATGAATCATGAATAAATGATTTCGTTAATGCTATTAATATCATTTTTACTGTCATGTGACTACAAACTAAACATGTAAAATCATTAAGACTACTCTAATGCCCTATCACTAACCAGCACCTTTACATGAAATGCCGGCCTTATGTTTAACTTCAAACAATACACGATGGTGAAGTTTTATTTTTCACATAACTTTTTACATTATTTCCATATGTACAATCTATTTACACGATGCATTACCTTATAGCCTATACGGCTTGAATAGGACCAATGGATCTACCCAGTTCTGGTTAGACATTACAGACAATGACTATAGGAAATTTTCCTAAAACGAATGAATAAGCTGCCCCACACCAAAATGTTTTTCAATTACAGAACAATAACATTTTTTCCAAAGAAAGAAATGTGTCAGAAAAGCATTGTCGAAAAACAATAAGTGCAGAGGCGTAGCGAGGTACCAACCCTCTCCCTAACTACGCCCCTGAACACATGTCAGAGAAATCATTCTTGAGAGAGTTGTTTCTCTCGGGGTTAAGACTGTTGGTCCAATGATTTTGAGATATACACACTTTCAAAGCGATGTAAGCTTCTTTGGTGTGGCGTTGGCGCTTTGCAGGTAAAGAGGCTAGGGTAGTAACGAGAGGCAAAAAAGTAAGGGCAAACAAAAGCAAAATTAAATTGGAAAGTCTAGCAGAAGTAGCTGTGTTTAGCTTCTGTCGTAATAAGAAATAGGAAAGAGTCTACCCTTACAAAAATCTAGCATATAAACGCAAAATACAAGTGTCTGATGATAATGAATCTAATGTCATGCTTCTAATGTTTACACAATGTTACTGCACGCAATTTTTTGATTGATCTTGATTATTGATCTTGATTATTGATCTTGATTATTGATCTTGATTATTGATCTTGATTATTGATCTTTCTTGAGGTAATTCCACTGATCTTTCTGCGGTTGATTCTCAGCTTTGCATTATCGTTTTATCCATCATTGTTTTTACGTAAACGAGTCAACTATTACACGTTTTAATGTCCTTCGTTGTCGTTATGTTATGTATGTGTAAAATATGTATGATTAGACAAATTAAACGATTTGCAGTTATCGCATTAATAATTTTTAAGCAAAATCATAGCAACATCAACAACGTGTTCTTATGTAAAACTTTAAAGAGTCAACCGGTCTTTGATTATTGCATGGGGGTGACGCAGATTGGCGTGGCATCACAAATGCATGTAAAACGTATCCCAATTACAAATCAAATTCTTTTCGCTCTTTTCAATCTTACCGCAAGGATTAGTTTGATTAGAAGACAAAGTTTAGGAAGAACTGAAATTGATTCCCCACTCTAACTATGTTGCGGAGAACACTAAACTTTAAATGAATAAATAACTTTCCTATGCAAAGTTAATAATTTTAGTCAGAGGACAGCTCTTTCTAAAATTTCTGGCAATATTCATATTTGAAGTATGCCAAAGTGTTGCCAATTCGTTCTGCGTTTTCCCCCACGGCTAACAATAGCCAGTTTTCAACGAATATTTTTCATGAATAGTTTTCTGTTATGGCGACAAAACGGATTTAATTGAACCACCAATTGAGACAAATGTGTTTCCTTGTATAGCTCTTGAATATACACTGCTTTCATCGAACAGAATGAGAGAGCTGCTTTCTTATGACATTCCTCAAACTCGTAATATTCTCTACAAAAAAAGCAAAAGAGTAAGCAATTATTTACTTTGATGAGCTGGCGTAGACATCTTGTATCTGCTTTGACTTTTTCATTTGAGTTTGACAAACGAAATCAGCAATATTTTACTTTGATTAAATATTTTTAAAATATATTAAGAAGACAGTATATTGGAAGTATATATATATTTATAATTTAGTCACACTCTGAAGAGAACAAAAGTTTGAAAGGTCTAAGTGTGCTAAACATGAAGTTTAATTTTGGCCTTCAATTCTTCGCACAGTTTATATATATCCTCATTAGAGTGTAAATTTAGGGGGGGGGGGGGACCACCTTGTATTTAGTTTCAAATTTACGCTCCGGTGAAGATTTCAATCCGAAAGGCATAAGTGTGTGAAGAGAGTTTGTCATTCGAATTTTCATAGCATATTAATTATTAATTATTTTGTATTATATTTTGTATATACAATACGATAAATTTGTAATATGAGAGCTAAGGCAAATAACTGAACATTTTCTTAGGACACTGAGGCCTTTCTGATTGATTCTGACTGAGGTTTTCATCAGAGTTTACTTACAAACAGGCATTCCTCAAATCAAACAGGCAAAAGTGCATTAATATTAGAATTTAGAAATTGTACTAAATTATTAGTTTTGAAATGTGGTAAAATAAAACGCAAACAGAATATTATATGTTATTATATTTTATATGAGAAATGATATGCACCAGTATATACTATAAGTGTAAATAGAAGTAAACAAAAGTAACAAGCATATGAGAAATACATGAGAAATTTGATACGTAGAGAGAGGAGAGTAGATTATGTACCACTTCTTGTACTAATTTTAACTTGTCCATTTATCATTTTGTGGATTGGTTTAGGAAATGAATTGCAGTGATTGTTTTAGAAGCAAAAATAGTTTCAAGACAGTTTCTTTTTTAATAATTTAAAAGCTAACCTGCAGAGTAGTGGACTGTCTCTTGCATTTCGCCATTTTTTCCCAAATGTTTCCATGCAATGTTTTTTTCTGTTAAAATACTCCATTGAACATCCGGTTGACCGGATCACTTCTGCAGTTTGTTTCGGAGCATACAAACCAGCGTTGTGACAGAAATTCTAAAAGTAAAATTATAACTGTTGTAGGGCTCAGTATTGTTTATGACAAAGATTTCGTCACGTGACATTTGCAATTTCTAATAATGGAAGGGCGAATTACAAGCAACAAGCAACAAGCTATAATTTTAAGATTTCTATCTTGAGAAATAAACAAGACATTAATTTTCATTAAATGAGTTTTATTTATACCAACCTTTTTAAGTTGAGCTGGACTTCTTATATTTCTGACCATCAAGTAGAATTTATAAAATACAGACTTTTTGTTTGCTTTCTTCAAACATTCCTCATCAACCTTTCTTTGACATTGCAACATTTGCGATGCTCGTTTGCTGCAAGATGTAAAAAATTCATTTCACTTATTCATTTCCAAATTCATTGCAATGTCATTACATTGTTTGAGAAATTTGACAATGAAGAACTTCTATATTTATCTGTTTTATAAACATATTAATTTTCAATGAGTGGTCATAAATATTCGTCCTGTAAATCAAGGATCTTTGATGCCAATTCCAGGTTAAATTGCATTGACATATTGCCATTAGAATTAATTTGGGACTTGCGGAGGAGAATGAATGCGACCATGAAGCAACTGGGGACACTTGTTTTTTTAATTATATTTTTGCGGAAGATGTTTTTACTTATGCGGAGGGAAGATTTTTTACATCTGCGTAGGAGTTACAAGTATCATCCTCCACAGAAGTAAAGTATTTTTTTTTAATAATTTAAAAGAAAGTGCTCCGTGCTGTAACTTTTTACAAACACCACACATAACACGACAACCTTTCCTTTGTCTTTTATACTATGAGCTATGACCAGAAAACTATACCATCTTCAGATAGTTCACCATTAGGTGGTTAGAATTCGCAACAACTATATTGTTAGTTTCGAAACGATGTTTTTTTTTCAATCAATTTAATTTGATTACTAGATTAAAATATTGCAACTAGAGCAAACATATATCCTGAAAAATTGATAATTACAAACATTAAAACTTTCATCGAGGTCTAGTTAACATGAAACGATGTTGTTTACTCCTCTTAACTTCCTGAAAAACACTTTTATCAACAAATTTCTTATCAAAGGATACAATAATATAATGGAGAGGGTGATGTACGTTACAATATGTACAGAATATGAAAAATGAATGTTGAAAAACAACACATTAAAATTACTTCTCACAGCCATCAATCTTAGTCAATTTCCTTTGAAATCTCATTTGGTGCGAGGGTAATAATTACTCAAGATTTATTCGCCAGAAGATTATTTTCCTGTTACAGATTATTATCAATTTCTGCTCCGTTTTTTGTGTGGCCATAAAAATGTGAGATTAACAAAATTTTAGCGCCGAGTTGTTGCGTTGTTGTTACACTATTTGTTTTACTGCAAAAGCACCGTTTGTATTCGCTTGATTTACCACAGAAAATATTTCGTTGCTTTTGCTCTTTCGCCCATCATAAATATTTTTAATGATTTTGCTTCGTTCTAACACACAACTTTTGATTTTCTTGTTCAAAAACTAATTTGACTCTGTCTATGGCAGACCCTGTTTAGAGGAAATAGATTACATTTACGGACAAACAGTTCTCCGTCATGGTTACAACAATTTGGTCCAGTGGACTACAAAATCCGAAGATCAAGCCTCGATATAACGTTAAGTGTAACGTCAAACCTCGATATAAAGATAATTCAATCATTTTGCATAAATTATCATTTAATATTAATATAACAATCTCGAAAATACTTACTGGCAATTTTGGAAGGGCTTTTCTCGAAATGACAGGAAAAAATCATTGAGGCAATAAAATCTTTTGATCTGACTTTTTCTATGGTAGCAAGTAAATCGTTTCAGTCCGGCTACGAAGTCACTGCATGAACAGAATCCAACTAAGAATGCTAAGATAAAATTTTGAAAAAGATGATATAGAATATTTTTTAAAGGTATGATTTCGTAAATTTTTATAAAGTATGCTCACTTTAATCATAGCCTGCGTGTTGACTTTATTGTGTACTCTCCTCCTCCGCACTTTCCCCACACACAGTAAAATATGCACGCAGGCTACTTTAAGGGGGGCACCAAGGGCACGTGTCACCTCACTTTTTGAAAAGATTGGGGAGTAGTGCCCAATAAATTTGAAAATGTTCCGGCCTTTTTCTATAACAATAATGCTCCTGGTCCTTCGTTTAACTCTCTAAGATGTCAGAACTTTAGCTCAAATGGAAGAAAACAGCTTGCTGTGTGCCATTGATTTCTAGAGGCTATCATTAACATTTAAGCAAAGGCTTGGTGCATTGGGTGTTATCGAATGAAATAAGATGTGGTCAAAGTGCCGTTCAAACTATCTGCCCTCCCACTTTTGAAATACTTCTTACGTCTCTGAATTTCATGGATAGATGACGAAAACTGTTTAACCCTATTCTACCAGGAGGGCGGTGTGACATGTTTAAGTTTAAGCAGTTGTGTTTAATTTTAGGTAGTTGCAGAGTAAATTTCTGAGGTTAAAGTATGCGGTTACCAAACTTTACTATAAAAAATAAAAATAAATTACCAACGTAAATTTCTAAAAGAAACAAATGTTGCGATTGCTAAGATGTATCTATCTTATAAGCTACACCGAGAATGGGCCACACAGACACGTCGAGAATTGGCCACATAGACAGGATTAAGAATTTCCTTATTAATTTTTACATTATGATTAACATTTAGTCCGAAATACATGTTGTTTCATATTGAAAAGACTGAGACCAATAAGTTAAATAAGATTACACAAAATTAAATATATTCTGCTTGAATATTAACTAGAGAGTATAGGATTGCATGATCTGGTTGTGTTTGGACTGAAAATTTGGCCTTTCTAGCCGGCTGCCACAATTTCCTGTGGCTCCAATCATAGCGCAATTCTCTCGTCTGTGATTGGATTATTTTATTACCGTGAGATCGAGGCTCAATTTTTGCATAACTTCGACGTCGATTGCATTACGACAATTGTATTACGATTGCATTATGTTTAAGAATTACCAGCACTGTTTATATTTCTGTTAACAAGAACGTCAAACTAGAACAATTAAGTTTTTCAATTTCATGAGAATGACTGTACTTCCCCCAAAGATACAGGTACAGCAACTACTCTTTTAATTCTTTTCTTTTGCATTTCTATCAATCCCCATGTTCATTTTAATAGTTGTACTTATTTGTCAGAATGGTTTTAATTTTCAAGATTTTTTGCCAAATTTCTCTGTTTATAACATAACCGAACACATTTGTTTGCCATCTCGGAAATTACTTGTGTTAAATACAGAAATTTCTTTGTCAAAATCAGTCAAGAAATAAGAAAACTCGTGACCGAAATCGAATCTAGCTGTTCTTATGAAAATAAAATGTATTCAATTTAAAATATATGATTTCGTTGCAACTGCATAGTTTCAGTTTTATTTCCTATGCTCTCAAATCGATTTCCATTCAACAGTGCTCTACAGCCACAATTTTCATTTTAACATGGTGACGCAAATACTATTTAACTCGAAGTCAATGACACAGCTGATATGCGTTGACACTGAAAATATCTTGAATTTTTGAATTGAATGGGAATAAATAGAAAAACAGAGCCGCTACTTTGTTACATTATTTGATACAGTGAAACATTGTTGCAAATGCGCGCAGTTGTTTTTATTTAAATCAATTTAAAAAGCAATTTTGATTTAATCTGGTGATAAAACGTTAACTTTTATTATCATTTTAATTTCTACCCACACACAATCATTGAGTTTTCTCTGAATGCAAATGTAAAATACGATGTGATTATTTCGAAGGGATTTCTAACAATACGAATATTCAAATTTGTCCTTTTTGTGACGAAAATGTTTAACGGAATAAAAATTATGGTTCTTTTTCACTTTTTAACCATTTGAATTTTATCATTTTATTCTTTTATTCACGGAATATTAATCTTTAACCAGCCAATCAGGCGCACCATGAGTCAGCAATTTCTCAGAGCTAAGAGTATGTCTTTATTTCATATAGACACATTTTACCTTTAATTGAGCAGTTTGTCCTGACGAGTTATTTGCAGCAACTAAAAAGCACAACACAATAGCACGGTAAATACCTTTCAAGGTAAAATGTAGACCAATGGTGTGAAGATAATAAATCGCAAATATACCAAGATAATAAGCAGGCCCGTAGGAAGCATTTTTTGATTGAGGAGGGAGGCTAATTCGCGGAAGGTGAAACCAACGCAATACGCTGACGGGGAAAGAGGGTCCGGGGTTTTTCTGCACCACGTCACACTCTCCCAGGAACGCTCTTTTTATTGAGAAATAATACAAAGAGACTACTCTGTATTTACGCTTTATTTAAAAATTGTATATTAAAAATTAGTCCCCCCCCAGCCTCGCTTCCTTCGGGCCTGATAAGATGACCTTGAATGCTATTTTTCTCATGGCAAATTTGTTCTCTGTCTCGTTAACAGTTAGTATTCTTGGGAACTTTTGAAAATTACAGCACCACGCCTTTATTATTTTTATTAAACTACTCGACCCTTTGGTTAATTATTAAGTGAAACGGCAGGATACTCTGAATCGCTTATTGAAAATGTTCTTGTAAAGAAGTTTAAATATAGAGCTGAGTTACCACTATCATAATAGACATTTATGAAATAAAAGAAAATGAATGATGACCACCCATAAAAATTCAATTGATGATTTGTTTTGTTTATTGTAGTTTTTCTGTGGGAAAGAAACAGAAAATCTCATTCAGAATAACTCAATTCAGAATACAGAATCAAATCAAGCTTAATTAGATAGCGTTTTTCGAGGAAAACGGATTCCCAGTAAATGTCTACGAAAGCACCTGTGGGTGTGGTTCTCAAAGTTTAAAGAAGATACTTTAATAATGTTTCTAGAGAGGTGATGGTCCCACAAAACCATTTTAAAATGAATCTCTGTGTTTTCAAGGATGATAGAACGGCTAACGCACGATCAACTGTTTGAGTTTCTCAAACTCAATAAGAGTGTTACATGCAACCAAGCAGCTTTTCGTAAATTATACTCCACGATAACATCACTCATAAGCAGCACAGACTCCTGGTACGAAAACATAGATCGCAGCAAAGTCAGTCTCAATATTTGTTTCGACCTTAAGAAAGCCTTCGATACGGTCGATCACGATATATTAGTCAAAAAATTACGTGCATATGGAATAAGAGGAAAAACTGGGGATTGGTTGGAATCCTACTTTAATAATAGAAAACAGTTCTACTCTCTGAACGGTCAGCATTCAAAAGCCAGAGACGTAACCTGTGGCATTCCCCAAGGTTCTTGTTTAGGCCCTCTTTTTTCATCACTTACTTGAATGACTTGGAAAAGTGTCTTAAATTCTCCCGGGCTAGCATCTATGCTGACGACACCAGT
>JAYJMH010012102.1:0-22824 GCA_036873815.1 Phacellophora camtschatica | reverse complement strand
TTGCAAAACCTGTTGTTTTCGCTGTAAAGAACTTTTGGACATAAATGGATACAACATCGCCGCTACATTTGCGTTTTTAATAATCGAGGTCACAAATTATTCGTATATTATCAGGCTGTTTAATAGATTTGTTTACGAAAAGTTTCATATTCAAGTTTTTGCATAATATTTGCAAAACCCGTTTGAAAAACCTGATTTTAAGCTATACTCTTCAAAACCTTTGTAATTTATATTAAAAAATATATTCGAAGCGTTTAATGCAGCAATTGATATTTGTGCATCATATTTATAACATTTCTAACAATATGATGTGATGCAACATCGTGATTTATTTATTTCTCATAACAACTTATACCGTGAATTACATTGTTCTTAATATGCTGGTGACATATTTAACATTGCTACAATTATTTAGCATCTCTTGTACATGGCAACGTAAAAATAAGCTTGATTGGTAACACGTTCGAACTTTTGTGATTTCTCAAACGTCGGAACGTTTTTGGTCACCTCCTAGCTGGTATGCAAACAGTAATCAAAATTTTTAATTATTTATTTAACTATTTGTCAAACAAGATGGATGGTAATGAAATTTCCAAATTACACACCCTTTACTTTTACAGAAATCAAGAAAGACCATGGCCGGGTACACATTGCTAAAAACAATGCCTTTATGGTTGGCAAAAGTTCTCGTCAAAACTGGCCTGGTCAATTACATGACAGATTTTTTCAAATATTCAAAACGATCCGTGGCAGATGTGCTTGATGAGGTGACAGATGACGAAGATCTAAAAGCTGTTTTGGCATACAACTTTGGCGATTATGGTAGATAGTTTATACAATTTGCAATATGTCAGTAACTAATGATAGAAATGAAACAGCCGACATTGGCTTCTTGATTTTTTATTAATTTAATATTAGGCAATGCGAATTGACATCTGAATGCTCAGTAGAAAGAGGAAGTCAGAAACTCTTACGTTTGGAAACTTTGGAGACTCTTAAAGACGACGATTTTTGTCTGTGAAAAATGTTTTCAAATCCGCACACGGCAGATTTTTGTCTTTCAAACACGCCTTGGGACACTGTTATCGCGAGGTTACCATATGACCAAAAATGTTCACTCATTGGCTGCTCAGTATTCCATTCGTTTATCAAAGATTTTCGTCTTTGGAACCCGTACAGGGCAGATTTTTGTCTTTCAATGGAAGTCTTCGAAATCAAGCATGTTTAATTTCAAGATTTCAAAGACCGTCTTTCAAAGAAACAAATCTGCCATGTGCTGCGGTAGGCTTTAAAATTCTTAAATTTAGAAACTTCTATGTTGTTAAATTTGGAAACTTTTATGTTACTGTACCGTTATATAGCTGGTTTTTATATTCAGGAACAACACCCAAGAATTCTCCGTTCATTATGCAAAGTACTCTCCTGAACCACTTCATAAATGGCAGTTTCTACCCAAAAGGAGGAGCAAGCGAAATAGCTTTCCATATTATTCCTGTTATACGACGTTCTGGAGGAAACGTTTTGGTTCGTGCTCCAGTGACAAATATTTTGATCGATAAAAGTGGAAAAGCTGAAGGTATGTTGCTGCTTAATTGTTAAGCCTTTAATGCAAAAATAATGTGAAAATGCGAAAATCATTAACGGAGGCCTCTTGCATTGCTTACTTTTTGATGCTTACTTTCTACTTTGAATGTAAGAAGACAAGCCTGCTAGTAGAAGAGTAACCTGTTTGGTACCAGAAATTTAGTGCCACTAAAATAGCACGGTAGGCTCCAATATAAAAATATTAGAGTTTGAAAAAGCATTAGGGCTTTGAAAAATTATTGACCCAAACAATTAAAAAAGGTTTGAAAATATTTAGGTAAATATTTTGAAATACTGTTGTTTTTTGTATGTTGCTAGCTTTAATCAAACCATGAAACAGAGACATTTTCCTCGAATTCCAACTGCATTCCAAATCTTAACAAAATTATCTGCTAATTTAAGCACGTTTTGTTGTTTTCTCTTTGTTATTGTTGTTATTGTTGTCTACTTTCATACATAAGCTATTGTTCGTGTGATGTTTGTTGTACAATTTTACCCATGGCTGCACTATGCACGCATTTATGACAACTAAATTTGTGATGGTAACATAACGTCCGATAACATCTTGCTTTTCCCTTACCATTCAGGCGTACGTGTGCAGAAAGGAGGCGAATGTTATGACATTCACGCTCCGCTGGTCATTTCCAATGCAGGTGTCTATAACACATATGAACGTTTGCTCCCTGAAGAAATGCAAAAAACGCCACTGATCCAAGATGTTTTATCATCTGTCCGTCACGGCCCTGGTGCAATGTCCGTATTTGTTGGTTTAGACGCTACCAAAGAAGAGCTTGGTTTGAAAGCACAGAACTTCTGGGTTTATTCAAGCAATCAGTTTGATACAATATTCACCGAGTACATGGAGTTAAGTCCCGACATGGCTGGCACGAAGGATATTCCATTGTTGTTCATCTCATTTCCTTCAACTAAGGATCCAACGTGGGATCTTCGTTTTCCTGGGAAAACTACATGCGTCATTGTCACGCTTGCAAACTATGATTGGTTCTCACAATGGAAGGAAGGCAGAGTTGGAAAGCGTGGAAATGATTATGACGAAATCAAGAACAGGATCGCAGATCGTATGTGGACGCAAACGTGCAAGCTGTTTCCACAGATAAAGCAACACCGCACATACTTTGATGTTGGCTCGCCTATCACCAACAATTATTACATTGGTGCTTCGCAAGGAGAAATATACGGTGCAGACCACGATATTGCCAGGTTTTCCCCAAGCTCCACTATCAAGCTCAGGCCAGATACACCCGTGCCGCAGTTGATTCTCACTGGGCAAGATATTTTCACATGTGGATTTTCAGGTGGTATGTTTGCGGGATTGATCGCATCTTCCGTTGCGCTTAATCGCAATTGCCTGTTTGATCTTATGAAGTTTCACAAGGAAATAAAGAAAGAGGCCAAGAAATCAGCATAATACGTTAAAATTTGATTTTTTGGCAATTTGAAAACGGTATATATTTAGTATTATAAATCTCAGTCAGTGCAATAAATCAGAAAACTTACTCTCGACTCACGATACTCTCATTATCTATATAATATATTATTGTCAATGATTGCTGGACATTTCGTAGACCACACCACAATCACATTATATTTACTCTTTTTATTGTGAAGAAATGATGCTATCTACCGGGTGGTGCCCTAAAAAATGTTCAAACGTTCGCAAAGCTGCTGTGGAGGAGCTTTGGTGCTAATAATCCTATTTTCGCTTGAATTTGACGAAAGACTCTTTACTCATAGTTGGATACAATCATAGTAGGATTTTTCTTGCTGCAATCTGTTGAAAACACAACCTGAGGGATTACTTGGCAAAAAAAGTAATTTTAAGTTCAAGCTTCTTACATTAACGTCCAGCAAAATCAAAATTATTAAATCTAATGCTCTACCATAGCAGCTTCAATTTTTTGGGCTACCCGGTACTATACCATAGACAACCTGACAAGCGCATTTCCTTGTGTAGTTCCTTTGGTCACCGTCTTTGAGCACACCCATTTGATTTTGAAGAGTGCACTTAATTTAGCCCCAGATTTACATGGAGTGCACATATTTTATTGGGGGGGGGGGGGGGGGTCATTAAAAAATACGAGTTTGATAATGGGCAGCATTAATCTATTAGGAAAATTTGCAAGTGCTTTTCGCGTTTTTGAAATTGATTTTCGTGGTGATTATTTTATTTCTTGTTTTGTGACGAAGTCAAAAATTGCTTGTTTGCTGTTATAATTGATGTTGTTTTAAAATGTTTGTTTCATAAAATATTTTTTTTTAAAATCGTAGCTTCTATATGATTCAATTAAAAAATAACAACTTAGACATCAATTTTGTTTATTCATATAATCTTATATACTGAGATCCTTCTCGCCCGTCTAGCCTTTGAAATGGCGTCTCAATCAAAAGCAACTGATATCATAAGCAACTGATATCATCTCAATCAAATTTGCCCTTGTTAATTGCATGCCTTCATTGCTTTTTACTACTCTCAAAACGTGAACATAATTACTCTCAAACTGCTTTGTGAGCTCTGGCTTATTTTGTAATATCATTATTAGTCTCATATGTTTAATGACTCCCACATTTGTTACCGTGAGAGAATTATTAGGATTGATGATACTTCCCTCTGCAGTCTGCAAATATACTTCCATCCCCGGATTGGCTTTGTTCTATTCTGTTTCCACCTTGGAATTGACTTTGTCAAGATTTCCCAACTTCTTCTCCCATAAGGCAATATGATGTCTACCTCCGCAATGTAAACCCTTAATTTTTCGAATTTGCAACCTATTGCTAAGGGATTTTTCCGGCGAAAAAAGCAAAAAGTCTTTGCATATATAAGATCTCTGCAAGTCGCAAGTATTGTTACAACCTTATGTTTTGCTGAAAAGTGTTAATTTTTTGCAAAATAAACAAGTGCGTATTTTTTCCTCTTTTAAGTCAACAACGGGCGTGTTAATGAAGGAAATCTCGAGCACTATATTTGGTAAATCTATTGTTTCAGATGATTGAGAATCTACTTTATAAATATGACAAATAGCTCGAATGGCATGGTTGAAGAGCCAATAAACAAATGGCGCAGTCTCGATGCAAGGCTGTGGCGAGATTACATTTAAGTATATACGAAGAACGAATCGTTCCTTGGCTAGTCTGGTACCATTGCATACAATTTGTTTACATTGGTAGCTACAGGGAGTGTGGCATAGAATGAAAAGAAATAAGAATTCAAGTATACTGCTATTCTTTTCAAAAGCTTGAAATTCCAAATTGTGTATGATTTGCAAAAATTTTAATGTTTGTCATAAGATTTGTCATCTACTCTACCAAAATAATACATACATTTAAAGGATTTGGGATATTACAATATTACAATATTATACAGTGTTTTTTTTATGTTATTTAATGATTTATGAATTTAATTACATTGGAAATTATTTAAAATCAGATAATATTTGACAGACGAACAAAAACAATGCTAAAATCAGGCCAAACCAAAAATATCCAAGCTTAATAAAATTGATCTATATTCCTTCGACATAGTTGGCGGGAAATAATCCTTGTGCACCATTGAGTTCACCTGTCCACCAGCCACCATCAGACTTCGCAACGACAGTGATGATATCACCAGGACTGATTGTCAATTCATCGTGTTGACCGGCAATGTATTCGAAAAGCGCTCTGCAACGCTCAACACTTCCACTTGGTGGCGAAGAATATTCTTTAAACGAATAATGAAAGTCAACATTCATCGACATTGTTATTATTAACTAATTTATGCATAGGGTATCGGCGGGATTTATCAGACAGCGGGAGATCTCAGGCAATTATAGCTTTGGACAACCAAAAACATCACAAAACATTAATAACTGTTCAAAATGAAAAAGGAATGATCTAGGAAGGTTCGCAAAGGGTAAGTTCTGATTTTAGAGTGTTTGTATGGTGTTTTGGTTGTTCAAAACTGCAAGTGCCCGAGATATTCCGCTACCTGATGAGTCCCGCCCATACCCTAGGCCTACGTGGTCTTGAAGAAATTTTTCGAGAACTTTACTGGTAATTTACTTTTAATCATTTAATAGTTTGCATAAAAAACCAGGATGCATTAAGCTTAAAAATTTGTATGATGTTACTAATAAATAATAAAGATAAATAAACTTTATAAGATAAATAATAAACAATAACAAAATTCAAAAATTTTCTAAAAATATTTTTAAACTAAAAAATTCAGAATTTCTTCTGAACTTACACCAAGAATCATCAGTTGGTATTGCTTAACGTCAACTGAGCTGTATAAAAAATATTTCCTGAAACAAACATTAAGCTTGAACAGATTGCTTACGACAATGGTAACTTTAAAATATAGTGTGTTATTATGGCATACCTTGAGGCAAAGTTCTTGCAGTAGCTTCCATGTGTCCCTGAGTCTGGGCGGATGGCTCTCGGCTCTCTTCAATGTCCTCAAATTCATCTATCACAACAAAAACGACCATACATTGACCAAACCAAAACAAGATTATACGTTGATACGGCAAAAATTTAATTTTTTTTCATATTTAACTACTATCCACGTGAAATCAATCAATCTTTCCCTTTACGCCACACGAGAATTATATATGCAATATTGTAAATAACTCGAGACAGTGAAAATCCGCATATAAAAGAACCACCAATTTTTAGAGCCTTTACCCTAACATTTTCACCACAAATTTCTGGCTGCAATTTTAAAGAAACTAGAAAAAAGATTTCAAAAGACAATGGAGTTGTAGAGTAATGTAGTTTCTGCACCTTGCGAGTATAGACGGACTCATTTATTTGAGCATTTTTAAATTTTATGTACGCCAAAATTAAATGTCTTTCTTAGGCTCACCTTCAAACAGAAGGCTCTTATATGCGGGGTTTACTGTAATCACCTCATTGAAACCAAAAGTAAATAAAAGCAGATTTCAGATGTTGTTAAAGTTTGAAAATGCTGTCTTCTAATTTTCCACAACAAGATTTTATGTTTTCTGAGTTAAATACCTCCATCCCCGTGCAGTCATTGCAAAATAATACTCTGAAGGAAGGCTTCAACTTTACATTACTTCTAACAGCAAAAATTAACAAAAATTAAATGCCTAATAGAAGGTAAATGGTGAATTGGAAAGTAACTTAGTTATTTTTTCCTTCAAACTACTGTGTAAGTGTGGAGATACTGGCAATCAAAGTTTTTGTCTGCAGACGTCATCCGGTCTGCTCAATATTTTCGCCAAGATTAAAATCGGTACATAAGATTATAAAACTTGGCTTTGTGACAAAACTACATTTACTGATACAATTATTTTAGTTGCTATAGTAATCAGTTACCATTAGTTTTCGGTATTAGAGTCCGCAATACAAAAATTTATTTTCAATTTTTTGGAACCAGTTTTTTGGATTATCGATTTTGATAATCAGATGTAATCTACTTATTTGATCAAAAGGCCTGGAACGAATCAGTTAATGGCAACTAATATGCAGCAAAATAAGCAAATGATGGAGAAAAACCTGAGTCAAATCCTGTGTCGGAATATTGCACAGGTCCTATGTCTTCATATTCGGGTTCATCGGGAATTCCAACGGTCACTCTGTCAAAAGGAACCTTTAACGTCACCAAGGGCAGATTCTAAAAAGTTGTATCACAATACAATCATATGACATACTTTTAAAAGAAGATTCTAAATTTAATATAAAGATTGTCATAGAATATTCGTGTTTGACAACTGGGGAAACTTGTTGGATTAAAGCACCTGAGCATGATATGCTGGAAAGGTACTACTGCTTATCTCTACTACTCCAATTGCATTAAGGTAACTACTGCAATTTGTATGGCTTACTACTGCTTATTTCATAGCTTCGTTGTTGCGTGTTTACAACTCTATAACAAGCTCGGTGGCTTCGAGGTCATAGGATTACACCACTTCCCCAAAACAAATTGACATTTACATGAAATGTTTTGCTGAAAAATTGATATCAACGAAGTGGAACGTGGCTTCAGGCCTCGCTTAGAGTTTTGCCCCGAAACAAAACAATGGTTCCCATGTCTACGTTTTCTGCACGTGAACCCTTTTGCACCCATATTTTTAATTAACAGACAAATCCTATCTTCGTTTCATGTTGATTTTGCAAAAACAAACCAACTTAATTTAGACGATAAACTAACATTTAGATATCTGAAATTAATATAAAGTTCTGTCCACATATAGCCCTTCCCGTACCCTGGGTACAAGGGGCTTTCTTTATTGAAAAGTGTGGTACCCAGGGTACCCTTCCCGGGGCGAAAGGGCCAAATTAATAAATATGATACGAGAAGTCAAATTCATCAATTTATCATGACATCACATGTCTTATCTCATCGTCTAGTAAGTTGTCAACGCCCATGTCTGGCAATGAGTGAATTTCACATTTTATTCCCGAAAGACTGCTAAAGCAAAATAAAAACATCGGAGGAGTAAAGCTCAAATAACTGCAATACCTGCTTATCTCTGGAATTTAAAATACAATCAGCTAATGGATGCAAAGGTGGTTCATATCCGTTCAATTCTGCTAAGCTGTTCATGATGTGAAATGAGCTTGCATCTAAGCAATCAATCACAGCATTCGCCTGAAAAACACAAAGCTTAATAATATGTCAGATGAATATAGTAACTTTAAATAACAGCTATTTGGATAAGTATGGGTTTAAATAACAGTTATTTTGAACTGCTATTCTTGTGCATAAACTTTTTAAAATGGAAATCACTTTCTCGCTAAAATATTCATTATTGACTGATTAAAAGGGTTCTCTAAAGACTAGCGAGAATGAAAATGATAACTGCATTTGTTAAAAAAGATCATGCAGTTAACTAAGAATCACAATTTATAGGAACATAAATGATTGCCTATTCCCACTATGCTGGGCTGCCTGGAAACTTGATTTAAAATAAGGCAGCATGATTTTTTTAACAATCACTGACCTTCAGAATCTTCAATGGTCATTAAACAACCTCCAGGATAAAAAAACGGTGGCGTGTTTGCCGATTTATACCTTGATTATGAACATTTCAAGCAATATAAAAAAATTCTGGTCTCACATGAGCAATTTGAGTAGAAACATCTTCCACTGTATCAGCTCCCCCAAACGTTGGTGTTTCTTGATACACGGATACCAGTTTTCCCAAACCTTATAACATAACACCAATGAAATAATAATAATCAAATGATAAATAGCATTGGGGGGGGGGGCTATTCAAAGACTATTAAAAGACTTGGTAGAGACATTCTCGCAAATTTAATTTACATGATTTCAAATGCAGCAATCTCAAAACCACAAAGACAAAAATAAAGATGATCCAGAGATGAATTTGCGAGAAGGTTCATTCCTTCACGTTAAAGCGCAGAAAGAGAATGCAAAATGGGAAGGTTGATGCTCTGTCTCGGTGTCTCATTAACTCTAATTAAGCAGTTGCTGCTACTTGTGAGAAGAGATTTGAGATTACTGCACTTGTAAACATAGACATTAAAATTACATGTTTGAAGTTTTCCAAACCTGATCTTGTTTTCTTTTCCGATTTCAAAGCTTTATCAATGTGTTGGTATTTCTGCTCCAAAGCAAGTTTCCGCCGCTGTTTGTCAATTGTAGCGTTGGAATCCGCCTCCTGCAAGAAAAATTCTTAAAGAGAATGCATTTATATAAAGTTTTAGTTAATACCCGTACCCTCCTTTTGGGAGAGATACAACCCCCCGGATTTTGTCTTCCATGCAGAGGAAAGGGTGTGGATATTAAATGGGGCTATACCTGATAACTTCGTGTGCTTTTTCATGAAATTAGCGTCTCTAAAACGGAGAGAAAGGCAAACGGAGAGGTGAAAAAACTATGAAAACAAGCAAGCAGCTATATACATTTTAAGACAAACTTACGTAGCAAGTAAATATAATTTGTTCTTGCGGTTGTTTCTCGGTCCCTTTTGCTTCCATCAATGTTTCCATATCTCCCTCTGTGTTTATGAGCTCGGCATCAGAGTTTATTATGTCAAAGGACTAAAAAAAAGAGATGTAAACTTTTGATGCACAAAGCTTTTTAAAGCAAAAAATATTTTGTATGGATCATGAATTGAGAAAGATCTCGCAATACAGTAAGGCCCCGCCGCGATTAAAAAACCCTTTTTAGAACCTTAGCCTACAAATGATTCTCCTGTTTGGGGAAAACAACTGAATTTGTCAGCGTTATGTTATTTTAGCTTCTTTGTTATTTTAAATGTTTGGACCCAAGTATAAGAAACAAAATAGTTGACGGTAGCCTACTAACTAACGAGGTAACTTACAAAATGAAAAACATCTGAATTTGTCAATGTTGTTATTTTAGTTTCTTTTTTATTTTAAATGTTTGGATCCAAGTATAAGAAACAAAATAGTTGACGGTAGCCTACTAACTAACGAAGTAACTTTCAAAATGAAAAACATCTGAATTTGTCAATGTTGTTATTTTAGCTTCTTTTTTATTTTAAATGTTTGGATCCAAGTATAAGAAACAAAATAGTTGATGGTAGCCTACTAACTAACGAGGTAACTTACAAAATGAAAAACATCTGAATTTGTCAATGTTGTTATTTTAGCTTCTTTTTTATTTTAAATGTTTGGACCCAAGTATAAGAAACAAAATAGTTGACGGTAGCCTAAAAAAATGTTTCTTACAAATTGGGGTATGTCAGAAAAATTGATAGGTTAAAGGTTTCTTTATTACGGGGCCTTACTACAACGTAAGGAGCCTTGTTAAATGGCACTTTTGTTGGCTGTCCATATTTCGTTTGTTGTTATCCACAATCGTTTGTTCACATATAGGGGGCTGGTTGTCCATTTGGGCATGGTTTACAACGTTAAAAAAGGCCTGCTAGCCTATTTGACTTCCCAGCCTATTTGACTTCCCAGCCTATTTGATTTCCCAGCCTACTTGACTTCAAATATTAAAAGTCAAGAGGTTTCAGTTGCATATTTCAAATGGCTTATATTATATTGAATAATGTTTGGTTGAGGGGACCATAATTCCTCTGAACTAAATAGGGCTAAAAAGGGAACAGCATCGTTCAACATTGGCTGCATTTTGCTAGTCTTGTCCTTTATGTCTATGATAAGCAAAGACAAATACAACAATTCAAACCGTCACAAGTGCTGCGCAAACGTGTTTGACAGGAAATTCAAAGTATGAATCCACAATAGGAAATAAACAATTGATCAGTAAATCCTTTCAAATTCTGAACTTCCAGCTCAGCATTGCAGCAGCTAAAACTGGCAGCCAAGCAAGATAGAAAGCTCGGTCAATAAAATTTACATAACGAAAGCATGACCAGCCAGCGGCTTCACCACACTAAGGTTTGTATTTTATCCGTGTTTATATTTCCAATGGAAAAATGCAACTCCTACTGTACTTTTGACTATATTTGTTTTATCAAAGTAATAACCAAGAACAGTTGATTTCTCAATCAACTTTGAAAAAGTATATATATAATAATCCTACCTCAACATTTTTAAGTCCACTATCCCTCATGAATTCGACATACGCTTTGAGCATGCATTTAATGTAAGCAATTCTTTCTTCCTCTTGCATTTGTAAGGTCTAATGAAAAGCAAATTGATAATAACAATTACAAATAACATTTAAAGGAAGTATCAACTCGATGTATGAATTATCAAAAAACTTCTTCGTAAAAATAACTTTCAGTAACTTAACTAAAATTGCAACTGAGAAAAAACAGCAAAAATCTTGCAACTGAGCTTGCCAAGTGAGCATGAGCACACACAACTCCAGGGCCTTTACAAGTAATTACTGGAAAGAATAAATCCATACAGTACTTACAGAACACGAGCTGATAAGGGCAGCATCCAGTGCTAATCTCGCTCTTTCGGTCTCTATAACTCTCTTGATATGCTCCTTACCTAATATTTTTAATAATTGCAACAAGTAAATAGCAATACGACAAATAGTTAATGCTCTATGACCCCCTCCAGCAAATAACAAATTGTAAATATTGAAGTAAACGTTAAACAAACTGGGAGACATCTGGTTTTCTTTAAGTATGTATTTGTATACCCATAAAAGTTTGCATAAGGATACCTGACTATGCATCAAATACATCATTTTAAACAATGGCAACTTTCGCATTATCCAAGTTTCTTATGTGTTTGTAATTCCAAACATTTTTGCACTAGGGTGTTTGATTATGCATTTTTGCAGACTAAAATATTCAAAAATGTGCTGATCACTGGTCAAGGCACAGTAAAACCCTACAAAGAAGAACCTAGAAAAATAAAAACCCACAGACTGATTTTTTAGAAAAAGGCGCCCAACAGTAAAAACAGACTGATATAATTTTATGCTCTTGTGAAATGGTACATTTAATTTTTAACGCTGAAAAGTTCCGTTTTTATTACATACCTTATTGGTATAAATGCATTAATGTCATATAAAAGTGCACTAGCAATTTATAAAAATATTGAAAAATTTGTCATTTTTGGCAATATGCGGTTTAATTTTTTGAAAAACAAATGCTAGGGGATTAGGCATCAAGTAGCAATAAAGACCCTTTTGATAAGAACCTCATACTGAAAATGGTAATAGTACTACATTGATAAGAACCTATCCAGTCTGATTGTAAAAAAGTAGGTTCTTGTTTGCGGGGTTTTACTGTACCTCTTTCAAAGTGGCTAAGACACCATAAAAATCACTGCTGAAGATCATTTCGACAAATATAGAATTTGAAAGCATATTCTTACCACAAACAATTAAGGCTGTGGTGATGGTAAAAAATTCCACAATTAACGAGTTTATATTTACCTGATTTGAGAACATTGTCTTCGGCCCTTTTACATTTGATATCCAACTGCAATATCAAAAATAACATATCTGCAATCACGAACTTAGCAAGCAAAATGAAAATGACATTAGGACAATAGTTTGTCCTGACATAATTTTTGTAGTCAAATCTCTTATAAATTTTAAATCTTTACATCACTATAATTTTGACCAAAATGTGGGAAGAAATGCAAAAATCATAACAGCTTACTGACACTAAATTCTATCCTAACACTAATCTGAGTGATTTTTCTGATATCTTCTCGTGTTCAAAAGGATATATGTTAGTTGAAGCTATAATAAAGTCAACAATTCTACCTTGGATAATTCTTTTTCATTTGTAGTTCTATCGCGAACGGCCTCTAATTGCACTGTTAAACACTCTGAGTCTTTTGCCTCTTTAAACGACGTCTTCTTAGCCTGCAAAATATAAGACGAACGCAAATAGTTTCGATTCAAGCTTGTTCGACTAGTCATAGAGGCTGAAAGATACGTACAAATATGATCCCCGTTTACACTATGTCGGCACGAAATGAATACGCTGTCTTGACAAACAAACGAGAATTCACAAAACTGGCCAAAATAAAGTTCTGAAAGAAAGCGGCATGAAAACTTTCGTGATCCACCGTTTACACAATGCAGTATTCGTTTGAAGCCTGTTGTCGTATCGTATTCGTTTTATGCCGTATTCATAGAAATTTCATTCCGACCCGACATTGTGTAGACGGGATGCCAATACCGCACGATGGTAGTAGTTCGTGCACCATGCGCGTTTGAGCCTACTGCAGTTGCCTTTTGGCCCCACATGCTTGCTGAGCACTTGGGAAGTGAATACCTGATTGCACAGTCCACATCTCTGTATATATAGAAATATACTTGGCGTAGTTTAGTCTAAAAAAGATAAATGCAAGTCAAAAATGTCCTCATACTGAATTATTCTCGAGTTGAAGACAAAAAAGACGTGCAGTCTACCCGCTTTTAATTACTTGCAAAACGCTGCTGCTTTTAGCAAAAGGTCACGGAAACTTTGCCGCTTTTACGAAATTGCATTTTCTAATTGTATTTCAAACAAAATTGACTCAATGTTGAGCAATCTCATGCCAGCACCGATTATCTTGAGCTAAGACAAAATTGCTTTGGTGCAAACTGCTAAACTGGTTTGTGATTGCCAGCGATTTTACCTCAGTGTTGAAAGGGGCACAACTTTCGACTTCTTTCAAAGACCTTCAACTTCTACCTTGACAACTGCTGTTCCCTCTAACCAAACCACACACCCACTCACACACCCATTTACGTGGGCAAATGTGCTCCACGCAACTTAACTAAATTTATTTGTTGTGGTGCTTGTGATATCATAAGAATATTTAGGCTCTCCTCGTGGGGCCTATGTAAACCGAGGAACGACCTGTTACAACATAATTTGTGTTACAGTTTATTTTGATTAATTGTTTTTACTTTAATATTTTTTTTTTCCATTACATAAGAAATTGGATGAAAAATTTGGCTTTATTTGTCCCTTAAAATGATAATAAATCTTTATGAACTCACTTTCACTTCATCTGACTTCTTATCAGAATAGTTCTTGAGTGCTTTTTCAACAATAACTTCTGCCTGTAACACAAATGGTAGTATGTCAACAAATATGTTCATATTTCAATGTGAAACAACTAAACTTAAAGTTATTGCATCTCCTCGTAGGAAGGTTCTCAAAAGTAACTTTCCTGAAGTCAGTTTCTAGATCAACACTGAACATGGATGCATCATTCTGTATATAATTAAATGGTAAATCCAAACATGATATACTCGTCTGGTTATTAAAAAGCGCAGACAATACAGCTGAGATTTACTGAAAAATTGACCACTCAGAATTTTGAATCTCGGAATAACCAACTTTTTCGAATACATGTTAATGATTTTCAAGGTCTTTTCTTATTTTAAAACCTTGTAAAACTCGGACTGTTGAATTTGGTAAAATTTCTGACATGCTTTTGAAGAACAATGCTTTGCAACCCTGAATGTGTGAAATTTCAATGAACATAACTTTCAATGAACCTGATTGTGTACGCAAAGATTTTTTAACGCTAAATGGTGTCCCCAAAGCATTTTCTGAGAGGTGGAGAAATAATGATGCTAAGATTGCGGGAAAAACGTGTAACTATCCATATGTTTCGTTTCTTTCCTTTCGTGCAGTTTAAATGACTGCAAAAATGTAGTGGGGCATAAATTGCAATGAAGCAAGAACCTTGCTTTTGATACGATTTCATGAAACAATTTAAATAGTAAAACATTTACATCACTCAGTCCCTGTCTACACATATGTCTAGTAAGCTTTAATTTGACTAAAACAGAATGAAACGTTTTGCTTCTATACAAAAGAGCACTTTCACAAAACATTTAGCTTCAAAGACTTTTTCGTCATTTAAATTGCATTGTCTTTAAACACAATTTTTTTTAAGTGGTAAAATAAAAAATGCTAACTCATTCATTTCATTGCACAAACAACACTGCTATTAATAATACACTTGTATTTTGCATTTGAGCCCAAGTTTAGTCTCAAAATAGCGATTGCAATTACTGCGTGTTCTAAAAATGTTCCTTCGTTTGCTTGAAAGTAGCGCCAAAGCGAAAATTGATACAGATGTAAACTAAACTAAACTATTTATTTCCAGATTTCCAAAAGGCTAACTTCTAAGTCAGCGGTTTGTTCTTAACTGTATGTAGGATAACAAATCTTTGAGATATGAACTCCAAAACACGAGTTACTTGCAAAAACAAACGTTTTAGGCCTAAATATAAAAAAAAAGAAACGGCTTTCAAAGTTCTACATTGTTTCAAAAGCAACATTGTTTTTAAACGCTTATGAGCTTTCAAACAAGAAAATAGCACATTCCTTTATATTTATTTTAACCGAAATATCCTCCCATTTTCACTCCCGTAATAAATTAAAGTTTAAATTTTGCTTTGGCACTACATTCAATGAAACGCGGGGAATCTTTTCAAAAATTGCAATAATACCTGTCTTCGAGTTTCTTTCTGAGTGTCTGCAAATGTTTTAAATGGCTTCACAATCTGTTCAAGCATATCGCCAGCCAATGCCCTGTTCATAGGAAATTAACTTTAACTTTAAATGATATATTTAAAATAAACAAATTATCATGATAAATAGGCCTGTGCAAAGCAAAAACATTAGCAAGAGAGCCACAATTTGTAAATGTGTCACTCTAAGGTCTATACATCCAATCAATCATTTCTCGTGAAAGATGGTCAACCTCTTACCGAATATCATCGAGTAAGCCCCCGGGGCTTATTTGAAAAATGAATTTTTAGGTGGAAGCTCATTCGAAGGAGGGCGCTTATAAATTATTACCGTAGTTCAATTAACTTTGAAAGTTTACGCGACAGAGAGTGATGATACAATTTTACTTATAATGATTAATCATATAATCGTATAGCAATAAAGTTGCAAAATGTAGCATTGAACTATAATAAGATATCTAAGAATATCTAAGAAGATATCTATATAAGATATCTAAGAAGCTGTTATCTCTTGCTTGATACTATTCAAACAAGTCCAAGAATGTATTATACGTACAATTACGTTTCACATTAATTCCAAATATTCTAGGAGGGGGGGTGGTTATTCAGAAATGGGGGCTAACTCGAGGATTTACGGTTTAAACCTCTAAATTGAAAAGATACTGAGTAAGTAAAAAAACGTTAAACGTTTGTTGATTTTAGTACATTTTAAAGATTCCTGTGCAAATCAAAGACTAACTTTGACAATTATAATTGTTTTAGCTCAAGGCTACGTGCAGACACTGTTCCGTATTCGTTTTCGTTCGTTTTGCTCTGCTGAAAACGGAGCTGGGTTTCAAGCTCTGTGCACACTGTTCTGTTTTTATTTACAATTTCAAATGTCTTCGTTTTCATGATCGTTTTCATGAAGCTCTGTTTTTCTAGCGTGTTGAAGCAGACGCAAAACCTCTCTGTTTTTGTACAAAACAAAGCAGCGTACACGGGGCCTAAAGTTGACCACTTCATAGATTTTTTATGAGCAATTTCATTCCAAATATTGCTGAAAATTGTTTTCAGAAAAAGCTGAAAACTCCGAGAAGAGGCGGTCCATATTTCAGCTTTGCAGCCACCAGTTGTATTGCTTTTGAGAAGTTTAGATTAAAAAATAAATAGTGTGAAATAAAAAATAAAATAGTAACCAACTTTCTGATCCCTGCTTCTTGGTCAGTCTGTGTGATAAAAGTTTCCCATGCAGCTCTTGTAGTTCTATAAACAAAATACGTCCTTTTTACATTCTACTGTCCCCAGAATTTCACTATTGCAACAACTCTTGCGTGAAAACTACGCGAAACAGAATATATCATTGGTAGTAGTTACTTTTGCTTGTTGAACACAATTTGAAAAACAAGGAGCCCACAGAATCTACGAACTCCTTTCTGTTTTGCTGGCAATTATTGAAGTTACCGTACCCGTTCGTGGGAAAGTTTCTGAAAATTGTTTTCTTCGCTGGATTGCAGTTAAATCCTTAGTATCTAGTCATCATTCTACGCAGTATCTAGTCAATGGTGGGGGGACATGGTGATTTAATAAAGTTAATTAAAAGTATGCTGATTCGGTTATAAGAAAGCCCAAAAGACATATACATATATATATATATAGTTGAGATATAACGCAAAATTAATAACCCTTTTAGTACAGCAGTAACCGGAGAATGAGAAGCCGTATTCTTAACTAGGAAAATTATGTGCCACACCTAAACCACGCCTATTTCCCAATGTTTAATGAAGAGGTTTTCTAAAGATTTTACGCCCGGAGGAAGATGACTTTTCTAATGTGAAAATACTTTTTGTAAACTAATGCATATCACGAAAAAGGCTACGGATTCGAAAGGCAATTCTGCCAAAAACTCTGGTTTGAGATTAAATGTCTCAGGTGTGTTTGATCGAGTTAACTATCGACGAGTAGTAACAGAAAACACATTTCGCAGAGTATAAAGTAATATTTTAGTTGCTATTAATCAAATCCATAGTGCCTTTTTGGGACACCAGGCACGGTTGGTAACCTTGCAATTTTACTCTGTTAATGGCAGCAATGTTGATGCAAGCAATTTTAATGCAATGTTAATGTCTAATGTTTAATGCTGGAATATAAAAGATGGCGGAAAGGATATTATGACAAAGATCTTGGTCAAAAAACCGCCTTCAGCCATCTTTAGCTATTGTTACTGTTGTGCCAAGAAACAAAGAAATATACCCACCCCATAGTTTCACCGGTGGCTTTCCTGGATCTGGCTGCAATTTTACTTAGTCCTTCGCTGTAACTCATTTCCAACTTGACCCTTGAAAACAAATTAAACAAACAAATTACACCCTGTTTGTATGGGGTAACAATTTTTAGTTTTGAGTGGTGGAGGGTTTTGCCCCACTTATTCTCCCAAAAACTAAAAAGGGTATTACCATTTAAAGAAATACATACAGGGGATGCTACTCTTTTCTCCAGATCACGTTTATTCCATTCAGAGTCACACAGGCACTTGGGAGGGGGAGTAGAAACTAGATGATTAGCATTTCTGCTCTCGCTTTTATTGGCCCAACAACCAATTAACTCCATAAGGAATGGTACTGTCCATGCAACGGCGGAATTTGATATAATCGGGGATTGTTCATAATTTTATTAGAGCACCAGCAGCCACCTTCTTGAAATTAAAGATTCCCAAACTTAGTCCCTGATAAAAAGAGGTTCCTCTCCAGGTACTTGTTACTGTCGATGCAGCAAGAACAGAGTCAGTTTTCTCCATCAGATAATTACCTGGGCTCTAGTTTTGTCAGTCTCTTGCGTTTATCTATGCTTGTGTTTATCTTTTTTACCACAAGTGTATGATTAGTAAAGAATCAAGGATGCTCATCCAGAAAAAGTCCCTTAAACAGTTTACTTTCTGGGACCTTTGGTTAAAAGATATCTTACCACCAGGATCACCCATCACCCATCACACCTCATACCCCAACCATTTAATCTCTTCAAGAGTCACCTGTTGTACACTTTCCTCAAAATGAATCACCCCTTGCATACCAAAACACTACTTTTGCCAAACTAAAAAATTGTTGATCAGATCCATGAAATTTGAACAGGTGAAAATATTAAATTTCTGTTTTCAAAATCACTGCTAAAATGCCTAGAACACTTCATTTATTGGCATCATCACCTGGAAGAACTCCAAACAGCAGTCAAGCACAATCATAAATCTTATATGTAATTTTGTACAAAATGGTTGGAAACGAGATGACTGAAAGGATGTTTGCAATATTAACAACATAATAACAAATTAAATAAGATAAAATAATATAAAATGAAATGAGGTAGTTGCAATGTACTGATTATACTGATTAATACCACAAGTCCACAAGACTTCTCTATGATGGGAGTTACATAATCAACAACTACATGCTGATATGTTCACTTTCCCAATTTTTTCTCCAAAAGTCTTTGGCATTGTTCTCTGATTTTGTATAATTCGAGTGTTGGATTTAGAGCTAAATCATAATATACAAAAAATCTCAATTTATACATTAGGATTTATGGTATCTTAAGCAGCACAGATCCCCATCCCAGAGATAATTTCTTTTTGGTTAGTTAATATCTCCTTCTGCAGAGATTTTCTTTAACAACAACTGTGTCTTCTTGACACTAATTTTCCTCAATCCTGCCTTGTGTAACTGCTCGTTGTAACTTCTCTGCTGAAGCTCCTTTCTTAGTCAACACGTCGGCAAGCTGATATCTATTTTCTATCCACCTGACATCATCAATTTCTTTCTTCTGAAGCATCTCCTTGATTAGAGACATATCTAGTATCAACCTCTTGTCCTCTTTTACATTCGTTGACGAGTGTAGAGATTCCTTCAGTGACTTATTGTCTGTCAGGCAATGGATCTGTATCTGTCCATCTTGGACATTGAGAATTTCCTTCAGAATTGTCTTAAGATAGAATGCTGCATCTACAGCTTCTTGTAAGGCTAAGCATTCTGCTGCAAGCGTACTCTTAACTACTCGCTTGATCTTCTTTGATTTCCAAAGAATCGGTGTGGAATAATTGTAATCACACATGAATATCACAAAACCTCCTTGTGAACCTCCACTGGGTAAGTTGCTGAAGGAGGCATCACTGTATGCTAGAATCTTTACTTCGTCTAGTTTGAGGTTGGAGAATTTTATTACAGCATCTTCTCTTTCTTGACAACCTTGTTAGCTGCTACAGCATCTTCAACTGTGGTATTCTTGTAGGCAACACTAGCTGACAGGCGTCATAGGAGAGATCGAATCCTTTCTTCATCTTGAAATGCTCTCCTTTTGTCTTTATCTTCGGATATGTCTTTACTCTGCATTTGTTCTGCATAACTGTTTTGCCAGATGGTAATTCCGGACTCTTCTTGGTGTACTTGAAGTCCAAGAAACTTGAAACTATCATGAAACCACTGCTAATTTTGAATTTGGTTATCAGGTTATCTATATTTCTCTCCTTGGATAGATCAGCACCTGCCTAAAAAATATCTTCTACATGAGCAGCTAATACTTCTTGTAATTTCCCTTTCCATATCCAGTAAAATATGGCTTCATCATATTTGGACTTGGATACTTATAACTCTGAGATATTTGCGAGGCTTGTTTTAAACCATATAAACATCTGTTTAGTTTCCAGAGCTTATATGTATTTGCTTCAACAGGAGGCTTCAGATGTAACAATCTGATTAGTTTTTCGCCTTGAAGGAATGCACTTTGTATATCTAATGAATTGATCCTCCATTTGTGAGCAGCTGATATGGCTATTATTAATCGGAGATTGCTCTTCGTGCGTTTTGGAGAGCCTGTTCATTCTGTACAGTCTGTGTCTTGGAATCCTCTTGCTACAAGCCGTGCCTTTGTTTTATCTTCTGTAACTGAACAGATCCATCTCGTTGAAATTGTTTTCTGTCCTTCATCTTCAATTTCATCATAGACTTGATAGTCCTTTCATTTCTGCAGTTCTTCAAATTTGGCAGCTAGTGCATCTTGTCTATTGACATTGGTGGTAACAAGGACTTCTTCCTATTCTATTTCCTTCCAGGTTTCAACTTCATCCCAGTTTATGCATACTTCCCTCTACATTTACCAGCTCTTGAAATAATTTCCATATCTTTCCACTGATTTGAATCCTTCCGTTTTGCACTCACTGTACTTTTCACCCTTGGGATTTCTATAGGTATGGGTTGCTCAAGTATTTCGCCATGTAGTTGTTGAAGAATTATGTTGTGTAGTTGATCAGGAATTTCCCCGTTTATAGTTGAACAGGAATTTTGCCGTGTAGTTGATCAGGAATTTCGCCGTGTAGTAGATCAGGAATTTTGCCATTTTGAGCTGATTCTTCAGTTTCACTATCTGTATCAATGTTTACAATGACCATTTCTTTATCTAATTGTTCATTGCTCTTTTCTTTAGTGATAATGTCAGTTTCATTTCTTTCTTCTCTCTTATCTGTGAATTCTGAATTCTCTATCTTCAATCTGCAGGGAGCGACTCTCTCATACTGACCTCCATGTTTTACTAGAACGGCTTGTTCTTCCTTTTCAGAAGCTACACCTGGTTCTTTCCTGCTTTCCATATCCTTCCTTTCATAGTATACAGATTGGCCGCTTTCAAAGACTAGGGAGGTGCAGGTTCTTGTCTTAGCTGAAATTGCTCTTCTTATTTTCTCACTGGCTTCAGCTTGTTTAAATGCTTGTTTTGCAGAGTGCAGCGCATTGAGATTATCTAACAGGCTTGTTGATAGCTCGGATTTTTTGAGAGCCGGTGGTTGATCATGCAAAACTGAGGGGAAGTAAGGGAACATTTTGCATCTTCTCTTACTTTTTTGATCATTTCTCTGAGTATTCCATTGTGACGCCCATTGATACCATTCGACCAGGGTGATTCAGCAGATGTAGTTGTTATCCTCGTATTCAGTTTCTCATCCATCTCTTGGAAATCTGCATTTTTAAATTCCGTTCCATTGTTTGTCAGAATTCGTTTTGGAGAACCGAGTATGGAAACTTTTAAATTTCTGACAGATTCCGCATGACTTGTCTATGCTTTCGATAATTTTCATGAATCCTTCGTCCTTTATCTCACCGTCAACTAGAAGTTTCTGTAGTCTTGTTCCAGATGCGTGACTGAATTCTTTGTAATGTTTGGTAGCTATCCTTTTCTTTTCATTAGGAGATGAATTTTCTGCTATGTATATCTCTGATGAAACATCTGATGAAACATTTCAGCATATGCAATTTTAACCTTATTGTTCAATGGCACACAGTAATGTCCTGAGCTTGTGAATATCAATTGCATTCCTTTGCAAAACATCTGAAATTTGTCTTTCTTGAAATCAATTATGGTATTGCCTTTTTTATAGGTCTCTTGCTGAGGAGTAATGGGATATCGGTGTCTATCACATCGGTTGTTATTGTGATCCATACGCCTTCTAATTATGCAGGTATTGTTGCTTTCTGTATGGATGTATATGTCTTGTTATCTCCAAATTTGAATTTCGTGTTACCTTCTTGGTAGATAATGCTAGATCTGTCTTCAGAACTTAATGTCTCTATTGAAGCCAATTTTTTTAACAAACTGATGTTGAACATCCAGAATCTAGAATGGCGCAACCAATTGTTTCTCCAAGTAGCTTCCCTGTGTACTTATCCTTCATACTCTTGTTAAACAGAACAATGTTTCCTTCAACTTTGGTTCCATATAATCATATTAACGATTTGTCTTAGAAGTGAACTTCTTCTTCAATCCTGTATCTACGACGATACTTATCTGAACAGTCATCAGCCCAATGGTATATAGATTGACAATTGTAACATTTAGTAGTTGCGCGTTTCTGTGTATCCTTTGGATTTCGAACGGCACCGAAACTAATTCTTTTCGCATCTGTATTGCTACTTCTTGTATAACTATTTCATCCTCTATTGCTTCTGTAACGAGGTCTCTCTCTTGAAAATCCTCTTCTAGATTCGATTGTGTCAAACGATTCTTCTGACTCTTGCTGCTGAAGAAGACAGAATGGCTGAATCTTCCAATCTCCGTAATTGTATTATAATTTCCTTGTAGCCCAGCTTACTGATTGTCATTCGGATTAATTCGGATTTGGAGGCATCGAGATTCGCCGATTCTAATATCCTGTAGCAACTTAGCTCATGTTTAGGTTTGCTTTCAATAAATAGAAAAGTTTTCTCAAAACATAAAAATGACAGAAAAATCTTGTATCAATTGATTGTAAGTCATTGTAATAAATGATTTCCGAAAGTTAAAATGAATATTTGTAATAAAGTTTCAGATATAATTGTCCAAACGTTTTCTATATAATGAGCTCTTTGTGT
>JAYJMH010012091.1:0-22842 GCA_036873815.1 Phacellophora camtschatica | reverse complement strand
GAGCAAGACGAGAAAAAGGAGAAGGAAATTCCCATAAGAATAATCCTCCCTTTTATAACTTGTAAGGAAAGGCAATATGCTTTAATGTGCTCTTGCTGTACAACATGCTCCACAATATGCTCATTTGAAGCTTGGTTAGAAAAATGCTGAATTTTTCCCAAATTATGAAAAAATAAAGGGCATACTTTGTTTGTGATGTTGTTGTCACTATAATTGTTTTATTTTCAGTCGGTGAATTTCCATTTCTTTTTAAAGCATCATCACTTCCATCAGAATATTGTTCTTCTCCACCACTTCTCGGTGTTACTGCGAGGGAGGGATGTAAGCAAATAACAAATATATAAATAATTTAATTACAACATAATTCAATATGGGGAAAACTTTTTAATGTGTTTCCATGGCTGCTCCTCGAAATCTGTAAGGCTACCAATCTTAAAATGTACCCAAAACAACGTCTGAGGGGTAAACATAGAATTTGGGATATCATCCGGGCGATCGCATTTAGCCATCGAAATGAAAACTGACTTTATCTGCTAGCGTTCAAGTCGATTCGAAGGCACTGCCGTTTGTCCTGTGCCACGTTTTGACATTCAACAACATGTCTACTTCAATGCCGATTTGGGAGTGAGGAATTAAACTGATCAATTTTAATCAAAAATACTAAGGGATCGCTTCCACTGATCAAATATCCTCGGAGATAAAAGTTTCTGAAAAATTTCTAGAAATTTCCGGACTTTCCTGATCTTACAAAAGAGTTCTCCAATTTTTTCCAAGCTTTGCTGATTTGATTTAATGTGCTAAAATATAACAACTAAAATTTGAGGGAAAATTTGGAAACAGTCGGAATATCGTAGCAGCATCAAAACATTTATCTGAATTTCTCCAAATCATGCAAAAACAGATTCGGAAAAACTGCTGAAACTTTTTCTCCGATCAATGGATGTGATCCTTAACTGATTTTTCAATTCTCTTTTGTGAATTTGTACATCAAACGTTTTTATATAATGTTTCTCGTTTCAAGGTCTTTCAATTCCTTTATAAAAAAAATTCGATGTATGGACAATGCGAAACATTTGCGAGAGAAAAAATTAAAGTTAAAGGGACAAGCTGGGCTGAGAAGCCTTTCAAATAAAAATACCAAGTTTAAGTTTTGGAAGATTTCCTAACTCTATTTTTCATAAACTTGATTTCTGATACAAAAAATTAAAAAACCCAAAAAGTTACACAAATTCAAAACACACCATTTCCAGCCAACAATGCTTCAAGCGCGGACTGAACTGTACCATGTGCTCTGACAGACTCTTCAGCCAACTGCCTTTGAAACCCCATATCCTGCATGTGGGAATGTAAAAAATTGTAATGAACCAAAATGTACAAGATATCATTGTTATCTGAAGAAAATATAATTTAAAGACCCATTGCTAACCAGCGGCCATTGCAGGCAAAAATTACCCATAGTACATTTCTTTGACGATTTTCGTGATATCGGAAAGAGGTTTTGGCTTAGTAGCGACTTATCAGCAGTGGAAAAGGTCACGTTTCTTTACTTCATAGTCAAGATTAGTTTTTTTACTGCCTCCACCTTCACTGGAGAACCGTAGAAATTTGTTTTCACCATCTGTGAAAATCTTGTTGCAGTATTTTGTTTTTATTTGTTAAGGTTGTATTTCTACAGAATAAAAACAAAACTGACCGTTAATATTCGCACGCGAACTTTTTCTAATTCAAATTGGGCGTCTGGACATTCAGAGTCGAGTGTCAAAACATTTTGAAAAGCAGCTTCTGCCTCTTGATATCTCTGGAGAAAATGAAAATAAAAAGTGAGTTAATGATTGATAACTGTAATGATAACTACAGATGAGATCTATGCAATCCACATCTGCTACAAGGCATTTCAAAGACCTCCGAATTCCTAAACTAAAAACCGAATTTTCCAAAAAGGTCTGCTCTTAAGATTTGGAATGATATTCCTATTAACACGCAAGAGCTCCCAAATATTAGACTGTTTTAAAAAAATTTGAAGCAGTTCTCAAGAGCAGATCAATAACAACACGACACCCTGGAAGAACAGCTATAATTTATATGCCAAATTTGTTATATATTTATTATATTATCTTATATTAAGTTATAGTATTATTATATATATCTTGTATTAACATTTTAGTTGAAGGGTATTTAACGTGTATAAATAATAGAAAATAAATGAAAAGTGTGCCCTAATATTAAAAATAAAGATCAGTATAAAAATTAATGGTTGTATAAAATGTTATGGCATTCAAATAATATAGCTTCTAGGACCGGCAACAGATCAAATGTTCCGTAAAAGTCGCATTTTTCGAAGCCGTACTGCAATAGCATTGAAAATAAAACCAATGGCAAGGAAAGGGCTTCTTTGTTTGGGCCTAGGTCACAAATTTTGATATTGTTTTAGAGTGCCACATAACAAAGCCTACGGACATCAGATTCTTGTATGGTCAAGCTACTGTCCGTATATTGTCCGTAATTGTTTAATAACCACATAGCATTTAGAAAAAGAACTCTACAATACATTTAGATCTCTATGAAGGACCAAAAAAGTAATGGAAAGCAACTCCTTGAAACAACGAAACCTACCGTAATCATGTTTTACTGTAATTATCCAATTGTTAACAATACAGTTGAACCACGTTATTTCGAACTCGCTTAACTAAAACTCCCCCCGGTTAGCTCGAACTGTTTGCATATCCTTGAAAGCTTTCGATTTAACTTCGGTTATCTCGAATAATCGCTATCTCAAACAAATTCCCTTGAGAGTTCGAGATCGCGGACTTCAATTGTAATCGTGTGAAATAATATCTGCATGTATAATCAAATTCTTTCAAATAAAGATTTATAAATGTTCTCTTACTTCTAGGCCTGTCAAAGCTCTTCCTTTTCTAAAATATCCTTTTGCCCACTGAGCTGCCAGCCTAATGGCTAATTCCGCATCTTTCAGTGCACTAAAAGTGGACGAAACTATAGGTTATTGATCACACAAGCTTAAAATGACAAATGCTCACAATTATCACGCTTTAAATATATACATATTCAATCCATCCAATGTTTCATTTAATCCACCCAATGTTTCTTTTCGCTGAATTTTCTCTAAAGATTTGAAAACATTTCGAAATTAAAAAAGTTACGATTCGACAAATGATTTATTTTTCTTACTGTCAACATCAACATCAACATCAACAATCAATAAAATTTATTTGAGAGTAGGCGTTTATTAGAAGAAATAAGGTAAACGAAATGACTAAACAATAAGATAAAAAAAACCAAAACAATGATGATTTTTAACGTGTACGTAATAAGCTTATGATTATAAAATTCTAGTTTGCAGATCAGATTTGTTAATCCTTCCACCCCCGGAAAGGGCCATGTGGCCTATTGTTAAACAACGTAAAACGTCATATTTTCAGGAGGTAAATGCATACAGATTTTTTTCTATTCATTTATGCGATTTCAACGTAAGTTTATCGATTTTGAATTAACTTAGTTTGCATGCGCTACCCCCTGTTAAATAAAATGTAGATACAATTTCACTGTTAATTGGAAATAAATCCGGACGTGAAGGGGTTTAGCCCTGGTTTTTCTGGGTCGTATAGTTTGTATGCTTTCTCCATATTTATTGTATATATTAATTTATATGCATTCTGTGAATAAAATTGAATCGAGTGCACTTAATGAAACCAAAATACACAAAAAAACCCCGACATTGTGCTTTCATTCATTGTGATTTTATTGGCTGTGTTAAAAGGCTTTTATTCGATGTTGATTAGTTAACTTTGTATATATGTGTATATGTGTATACATTGTTAGCTACTGTGTTAAATCGAATTAAAAAAAAAAAAAAAAATTACAACAAGGCGTGAAATATTCTTATAAGTTACAAATCGCATTTTCATGTCCAGGAATTAATCTTTTGTTGCACTGAATCTGCCTTGATATAACAAACTCACTTTTTAAATTGTCCAGTCCTGTCAAAGCAGTAAGATCTGTTACCAAAGAACCTGAAAAGTAAAGAGCACTTTTTCAATAAAACTAATCAATTATATAAATCTCAAAAAGCTTTCAAGAAACTATTTAAGAAAATAAATAATCAAGAAAGCATTGTGAAATCTCGATTAGTTGCCAACACTAAAAATTATATAACTTCAAAACCACCCACCATTCAAAACGCTTATAAACAGAAGGCTTTCATCCAGACGAAATTATATAACCGAAAAACAATTTGCATATTGACAATATGAAGTTGAGCCTCACCGCCAACTCTAACTCTAAAGGAGAATGACGATTTGTTCGAGAACAGCGAATTTTCAAGATAACCGAGACCAACTCAACAGTGAAAGTTCTCCATATAAAAGTTCGAGTTAACAGTGAGTTTGTGTTAAGCGAGTTCAGGTAAGAGGGGTTCAACTGCACGCCAATTTATAAAACTCAAACAAAGTTCTTTTAATTGAGAACTTGAGACAAAACGCAAACAAAGAACTATTTGAGAAGTGAATTGGAAAATATCGAAACCACAAAAGTAGGTTTTTAAAACAGAATTCAAATCACACATACAGTCACCTGAAATCATTCAAATCACACATACAATCACCTGAAATTATTCAAATCGCACATGCAATCATCTGAAATCATTCAAATCGCACATACGATCACCTGAAAGCATTCAAATCACAAATACAATCACCTGAAATCATTCAAATCACAAATGCAATCACCTGAAATCATTCAAATCCCACATACAATCACCTGAAATCAATCAAATCATACATACAATCACCTGAAATCAGACGGGTCCAACAGTATTGCCTCTGAGAACATTGTTATTGCTTCCATATAGCTTTCTTTTGCAGCAAATTCGTTGCCTTTTACAGCCAATTGGCGGCTCCTGATAATCACATCATCTAGAGAAACATTTATTTCTGTTTTTTCGTTACTCACAATCTCAGATTTAATTTTTGTATTATTTTTTTCTTTCTCTTTTTCAGACGAATCTACATTTTCTTCTTCTTCTTTCTTTTCTTTTAATTTGTTGCCAAATTTTTTAGTCTCTCTGTTTTTATGGACACCATTCTTCTTATTGCTCTCTTTTTTCCCCACCTTTGGTTCAGGCTCCTTCACAGGTGTAGGCTGTGAGGCGTTTTGTGTTTGTGGGGCCTTACTAGCAGCTCTTGCGAAAAAAGCACTGCTGGCATCAAATTGTTCCTGGGAAGAATAAAAGGCGGCCTAAAATGAAAGCACTTGTAGCTAAATATGGTTTACTATTTCACAAGTAGTCAACATGTGTTTAACGATAACCAAATTGCATTATGCATTTTTTAAAATAAACTACTGAAGTGTGATCATTTGTAATCATTTGTAATCATTTGTGATCATTTGTAATCATTTGTAAAAATGCTACATAGTACTTCAAAAGTATGATGTGGTCATTTTAAAAATATTACATAATTCTTTCAAAAGTATCATGTAATTATTTATAAAATACTACATAGTACTTTTAAAGTTTGATGTAGTCATTTGTAAACTACCACACATAGTACTTTTAAAGAATCATGTAGTCATAAAATACTACATAACTCTTTTAAAGTATCATGTAATTACTTGTAAAATACTATATAGCTCTTTTAAAGTATCATATAGTAGTTTGTAAAATACTACATAGTTAGTTGTAAAGTATTATTTGTAAAGTTTTTGTGCAGATATGTCTACTTGTTTGCAAAATACTGTCAAGCAGTTCTTTAACAGATCTATACATATATTTGTAGAATACTATGTAGCTGTTTGTAAAATATTGTAATGATCGTAAAATACCACGTAGTATCAACTGTAAAGTAGCGCTCTGTGAACCACAATGTAGTTATTCGTAAAGTAAAATGCAGTTAATGGTAAAAAACGTATACACCATTCACACTGCAAGTAAAACCAGCTTAAACTAATCCTGGTTATCAAATGCTGCATTCTAATTGGTGGATCCAAAAGATCGAATGCATTTGATTGGTAGAAATTTAATCTGGCTAAGATGAAGCAATGTCAGAGAGAAAGTGGTAATAAACAATCAGTTCAAACATAAAAACAGGCAATAGACAAGTAGACTGACAAAATAGTGAATCGAATTAACACCCACAAATAGAATTAAAAAAAACACAAAGAAAAAATGTTCACCTCCTCATCAGAGCCACCTTTATTACGTAATTGACTGTCGAGAGAAAAATTAACATTTTCAGAATTTGAAGCGATAAAAAATGTTTTCATATTCATCACGAAAATGTACAGTATTTTCAGTAAAAGCATCCATAAAGAACCTACGTACGAATATAAGAATCTTCAAGCTGACATTTTGCATTAGTTCTTAACAAAATTAACACTGAAAGAATAAAAGTTGATAGGATAATTTGTGAATTTTGAGTTTTCAACTTTATATTTATTTAGTCATTGTACCCTTCCTACATCCCGCAACCATGTTTTCTGAGAGTATTCTAACTTTTGGTTAGGTTGTATATATACACGTTTTTTACACAGGTAATATTTTATACAGGTTAGGTTGTATACATGTTTTTTTACAGGTTGTATACAGATAATACGGGTTCTTTTTGTACGAGTTTCTACTTAACAGTTGAAACCTAATGTATGTACCTCAAGTCTTTGCTGTTTTTATTTCCTTTTTCCTGATTTGGTTCTTTTGGTATCGATGGCCTTATATCTTCCTGCACAACCATTCTTTTTATGGGTTTCTGTAATTTTTCTATGTATTCTTGTTGCTTTCTACTATTATTTTTCATATGAGAGGCATTTCTGTTGCCATTCTGCTTCATGTTTGAAAGATGGCCGTTTGAGAGATGCAAGTCGCCATTTTCGCCTTTAGACTTTTTATCTTTCACCAAAATCTGTTCATGCTAAAAGGTAAAATAAAAAATACTCACAATTTTTGGCTGAGGGCAAGTATGTTGAATTGATAGTTTCCATCTCCCTCTGGAGGGGAAATCATCAATTTGTGTCGTTTTTAAAGACACTAAGGGTGTAGAAACAGTGCCTTTTAGAATAGTAAAAGTAGGTAAAAGTGCAGAAAACTAAACTCAACGACAAACAGTTGAACCCCGCTTATCACAAACTCTCAAGGGGAATGAAAATTTATTGGAGATAGTGAGTTTTCGTGATAATCAAAGCTAAATCAACATTAAAAGTTCTTAAGGTATGCAAAACAGTTAACCGGGAGCTTGAGTTGAGCAAGTTCAAGTTTGTGAGGTTCAACTGTGCTTGAATGTGAAAACAAGGCAAGAAGTTGAAATAAAGAATGCTCAGAAATATTAAAATATCCCAAAATAACACAAAGCAAGGTAAAAAAATGTGAAAAACGGTTTAAGCATTGTAGGATTTGCAGTCCCTTGGGAAAAATAGACACCATTTGCCCTGTAAATGAAAACTAAAGACCTTTCCAGTCTTTATAAATTGTATATTTTTCACAAGTTTAGGTTGTACATTCTGTCTCAGTTTCTCCGAAAAAAGATAAAAAATTATGTAAAATTCAAAAGGCTCCTTTAGGCAGAGGCCTTGGGGAAAATTTGCCCCTGGACCCTCTCTTGGTGCCATTGGCATTTTAAACAAGAAGAAGTCCACTAAGCAGTAAACAAATATCTAGTCAGTGAATATAGGACAATGAGAAAATAAAATATTAAATCAGACCAAATACAGATAAATTTGAAAAGAATATAGAAAACAAGAATGATTTACCAAGTCAATATTTTCTTCATTTCCAGTTTGTTTTTCGTCAGGTTTATCTCTCTCTTTGTCCTTTTGTTTTCGTTTCTCCTTCTTTTTCTGAATAAACATGAAATTAAAAACTATTTTCAAACAGGTGGAAAATATACAAGACATGCAAGCATTTATCGGATAATTTATCGGATAAATAAAGACATGCAAGCATTTATCGGATATGATATTTATTTCTATAAAACATGAACTATGTTAGGTTGTACCCTGAAATTTAGGAATATGAATTGAATGAAATGTTATAATATGGCATCACAAAGTCTTAAAATGTGTAATGTAAAATGCTTATGGAATGCTCAATTTTGAAACAGCCCGTACAACACATAGAATTGCGATATTCATTTTAATGAGTTTGATACCAGCAACAACAAAACATTTAAATGTAAATTTATGTATAAAGTTAAGTAATACACAATCTAGGCAAACCTTCTTTTTAGCTTTTTTCCTTTCTTTTCTGTTCTTTTCTATTTCTTCCTCTTCGATAAGTTCTTGTGCATTTCTTAAAGCTTCCTGTTGCATGAAATAACATAAAATTAAAATAAAAAACAAAAAAGTAAAATAATAATAACACATAAAATACGATTTTATTACAAGAAAATATTGGGTGAAAATATTAGGCATTACAAGAAAATATTGGGTGGCCCAAAAAATGGGTTGCTAACTTTGTTTATGCTTGACGTTGATGTAAGAGGCTTCAACTTAAAGTTTGATACCTTGTTTTCCAAAATAAACTACGTAATCCCTGAGCTATACCAAAGGAAAGCCAAAGTGAATGGCCTTTTCAAGGCTAAATGGATTATTTTCAGCAGATTTCAGCAACAGATGTCCTCCATTTTTGGTTTCATTAAGTATATATAACTCAGTGGTTATTGGGTAGATTTTTACAAACAAGGTATCAAACTATAAATGCCAATGCCTTTTATATCAGATACAAGAAAAAAAAATATCAAAACTAAATTTGCTCCATAGCAGCTTTGTAAAGCAAAGAGAGATATATATTTTTGGGCCACCCATTTTTCTTTAAGTGCTTTGCCTGTCCCATGAATTGGCAGCCTCTGAACACTTCTTCCGCCATACATCTCGGTCAGAAAATAGGTTGTTCATGCTGTTCACTTACAGCCATTGCTTCATTTGCACCACATGATTAAAGCTTCAGTTGTCCCCTAGCCCTTTTTCCGAAATTTTTCCCACACACCGCAACGTTTTACAACTTTCCCTTCCTCATAACATGTCCAACAAACTTAAACTCTTTGCTTGATGGTATTGATCAAAGTACGTTGTTGTTGCACTTGCTCAAGTACTTTCCGATTTATTTTCCTTGCTCTATGTTATACATTGCATTTTCCTGTAGAAAAACATCTCTGCTGCCTCCAGGTTCTTCACTAGCTCTGCAGAAAGTGTCCACGATTCACAACCATATAGAAGCACGGGTTACCCATAGAAATCCTAAAATTCAGATTTTGCAGTGAACAGACACAACAAACAATTCAGTTCATCTTAACGAAATTAAAAACTCACTTCTTCGGTTATTCCTGAACGTGGTGTATCCGTTGAGTCTAAGATAAAAATGATTCTAATATGTTACTATCTCTAAAAAACAAATCTAAAACATCCTGAACCAAAAATTAACTTCTTACTTCCTGAAATTGATGAGAATTACGCCAGCATGTCTGATGCACTCTCAGGTGGACTGGGCACAAAAAATATCAGTACAATAAATTAGAACAATGCACTATTGTTAGTTTCCAGACTAAAGTTTTTCTTGTGACTATGCTGAAATTGATCAGAACTCATTTACAGTATACCTCTCAATGAAAGGTGCTCAATTGGTCGCAAATACCAAGGCACTTGCTTAGACCCTAACCGTGGCTCGGTAAATCAAGTGCCTTAACTAACAAACAAATGTGGCTCAATAAGGAGTTGTTTATTGAAATTTCATACGTAAGAACACCGTTTGTTTCCAGTCAACATTTTGATATTAAAACAACCTGCTGATTCATAAACTAACTTGGCAGTTTGGTCAGTGAATGTTTTCAAATTTTACACTCCCAAGTTGCCATTAAAGCAAAAATGTTTTGTTATGATGTCAAAGCATGGACTAGAACTAAATGATGTTTCTTCAAAGTAACTTGAAAGCTCAAAGATTTTAATTTCAAGGTTTTGAAAGGTAAACATTCTCACAGATGACTGGATGATATCCCAAACTTGAATTTTGCCCTTTAGAACATCGTTTGTGAACGATGTGAGAGATTTCTAGCTTTAAAAATTTTTACCTACAGCCATGAAAACTGGGACAGTAAAAAAGAAGTATACAAATCTATAATGTTGTTGTGTCATGGAATTAAAAGTTGTTCTATATATATATATGGAACATATATATATATAGTATATATATACTATATATATATATATATACTGATATTGTACTGACACCAAGTTCTATATATATATACCTTTTGGCATGTATTTTCTAGCCTCATATTTGCTTCTGAGTCTACTGGCTATACTTTCCCAAAATTCCTCATCACTATCTTCATCATCTGTGTAATCATAATCATCATAATCAGACATCTCATCGTTGTATCTGCTGTAATACGTTGGATGATGATGTCGACAATTGCAATGGCCCATAGCTGTGAAAAAATCTGCTGTGTGAGATATTTTTAAACACAGTAAAAACTTCACATAAAAACCCATGCTAAAGCTATTTATTTCTGCTATCTAGCTCAGTTGAACGTCTGTCCTACAATGATAAATAGCAGAAAAACAATAAACAATCTTCTAAAACAATAAACAAAGAAACAAACTTTTAATAGCTTCAATTTTATTAAAGTTGGTAGATACACATTTTTTATCAGAAAAACCTTTATAAGAGACACGAGGCTGAGATTTGGCTCAATCTTTTTTGCACATATCTCAGAAATCGCTTACATTAACTGCAGAAAAAGTATGCAGGTGTTGAGCACTTGACATGAAACAAACTTTAAAGATGTTTTTGAGTAATTGGCAAGATCAGGATCAGCCTAGAAGTAAGATCACATCCACGCTGAAACCGAAACTAGGTGTTCTCATAAGAAAATGTGTTGTTTAGTTCAAGATGAGATATATACTTACGATTTCCAAATGAAAACAACTGTCTGTATAATTCCATCATTTCACCCTAAAATTAAAACATAAATATATATATTTATATAATTGATGATTAATAGTTAATTTATATAAATAATATAAATATAAAAAATAGCATAAGGTTGAATTTAATGAACTTCCCAAACTTTTATAAATAGGTTTTTTTTCTAACTTTTAAACTATTTAAAATTCAGATCATGAATAGACTCTGGTAAAGATAAAAGTAGAAAAAGCGTCATTGTTTGTGTTAGATTTTCATTTTTCTCCCCTCTCTCCTCTCACATTATATATATACATAACATAAATTAAAATTTATATGCTTCAGTCAGTGCAAATGATAATTTTTGAAAATCATAATCAAATAGTTTAAGGATCTTACCAAAGTCATTCCATCATCATCAAAATCTTTTTCATTACTTGTCAGCTTTTTGTACGCAGCAGAAATCTCTTGAAATCTCTGAAGAAATAAATTAATCATGATCAGGATTTGATAATTTATCGCTCAAATTTTAACAATTCTTAAAATTCATCTGCAAAACTCAAATGTACTGTAAAACTGAAACAATCCCTTGGGGAGGCATATTAAAACTCAACCTTCTAGAGGAGGCCTATTAGCAGAGGGCCTATTCGAGAGAGAGAGGCTTATTTATGAGTAAGACTCAAAGAAAACTGGAATTGATAAACTTTATTTAACATCTTAAGATATTAATAATGAACAACTATCGTCCAGCAAGTTTCTTTCAAAAATGTGATTTGATAATTCACTGCCATAAATATTGTTATGAATATTAAAATACTGATGTGACATCGCAATATAGCAATCTACATTTGGTACAATACAGCTAGAAGTTTGTGGACACCACCACTTTTTGAACTAAATTTTGAAAAAAGTGCAGAATTTACATAATCATACATTTATACATTATATATAATACTGTTGCATCTTACTTTTGTTGCTTCCTCGCTGCCAACAGTTCCATCTTGTTTATCTGGATGCCATTTTCTTGCCAAATGTTTGTAACTAGATCTAATCTCTTCCACAGATGCAGCTTCAAACATAAAATATTATATATTCAATTTAATGTAAAGCTCTCTAGTCCTTAACAGTTCCATCATCAAATAAACACATACTGATTGATCATAAATCACCAAACAAATAGAAATATGGGACAAAACTCTATTTTTGCTCAGACTTTCTTGGGGTAAATTAAAAAAATTTGACTGAATTCTATTTTTAATATTTACTTTAGTCTTTGCAGCTCTTTGTACCAAAAGAATCATCCTTGTTGTGAAATATACTTGAAAATTAAAAAAACCATTTTTTCTAGAGTCATATCATCATGTAACCAACCACCGGCCTACAGTTCAATATTTGCAAAATTGCAAAACATATTTATAACATTTGTAGAGCGGTTGGTTTGGGCATAGTAATCTGCAAAAATATTTTGCTGTACTTTCCTGAACCAATTAGCAATGTACCTGAGAGTGTACTAATTATCATGTTATGACAATTTGTACTAAGTCTTTTTTTCAAAAAATAATTTTCACTGTTTACAAACAATATTTCATTTTGCTACTATTATTTGCAAGAATTGTTCTCTGAACTTCATGAACAAAGATGGAAAAAAATGTTCTGAGCTTCATTGATTTTGTTGAAAAGAATAAAAAAGGGATCTTTCATTTCTATTGCAGTTTTCTGAACCAGTGAGACAATTTTAAAATTTAACAGTTTAAAAGGATTGATATTACCCAGTCCCTATCCTTCTGAATTCTGAGTGGTTAATTATTTGATTGAATGACAGTTTTCAACATTATGGGGTGACAAACAAATTGATAACAGTAAATTTTAAATAACAGTACATCAATATAGTCAACTCCAGTCACTCCGCTAATAGTCATACTCTGGCTATTGTCACATGACCACTGATTCCCAAATTTACATCTGGCCAAATAAAAAATCATTATGGGACAGGGTGAACGTGTGCCAAGTCCATTTCCATCTTCTCCCCTGACCTGTAATTTAATTTTTCCAAACTCTTCCCCAGATAAAACTATTGTCTATGTTGTATGCAGTATAACTCTTCCCTAAATTGCATATCAGGCTCTATCTTTCCCCAGTCTCGGGTTCCAGGGTATTGCCATATATTCTCCCTTGCAATATGATCCATATGACAAGACTCACATGATAAGAATCATATGACAAGTCACAAAAAAGCTTTTGCAACAATAATAAAATTTTGAATATCAAAATGTGTCATCAAACTAAAGTGTCAAAATTATTAAAACAAAATATGCCTATTATCTGTAATATTTTATTTTAAAAGACATATGCTATTACAAAATACAACAATTTTAACACCCCAAGGTTGCCAGTGCATTGAACCAAATATAGAATAAACTAAAATTTCTGTACACATAGTAGATCCAGACTGCAAAGTGTGGCACCATTTGCAAAGAGATCTCAGGTGCACCAATGGCCTCAATTCAAGGTGCAAGTGTCATAAAATATCCAGTTTCTATTGTTATATTTTATTTTCAATTAATATTGAATTTTAGGTGTGGTAATCAGTTTTTTTCAATGAATATAAGGTGCACCACTGCCATGCAGTCTGGCGTTAGATTAAACTTATGCCTGTTTTTGAAATTACACCAAATGCTAAATGTTCTGTTATCCAGAAAGGCAAGAGATAATCAGGAAGTAACCAATGAGATTTATAGAATAACTAGACCTAGATAAAGTTCCTCACATTTTCTTTAAATGACAAGCAGTAGATGGTTGTTTTATCCTATCTATTATATACTATTTGCACTCTAGCATTGTGGAAAAATAACACTATATACTATTTATGGCACTCTATCATAGCATTGATTCAATGTTATTTGTTATGATTGCAACCCAGTTTTGAAACTTTGTGCAAGGCGCACCAAAGTGTGCATGCGAGCATTATTTTATTAATTTTCTTCTATTGTTCTTGTTGAAAACACAGAGCAGAGCAAAGTTTCCAGAGTGGGTTGCAATGTTTAAATCATAACAAACAAAGTTGACCAAAATTTTCACTATAAATGTTCCATCAGCATGATATCAACATAATCTTTAATGTTCTCCCACTAGCTCTGGATCTGATACAGGCTCTAAGCCTAAACTGTTATTTTATAATAGCCCCTCCTCCATCCTCTCATAAACTCGCTCACTGGATGATGGATTCATCAAATCATCCTGCAATGTTGTCAAATTATTTGCTATAATACAACGTAAGTTAATAAATAAAACAAAAAATAAATTTAAAGATTCAACCCATAAATAATAACTTCCCATATATACAATCTGCAAACAAGGAGAAACTTTAAACCAGACAAGGAAAATAAAAAGGTCCTAAAATTTTAGGCCGATCTGAGGAGTTGCTTTCCAGAAGAGATGACGTGATAGGATTCGATGCACCATTTAAACGACGTTAAAAACACTGTAATCACTCCATCTTACCCTCAGGTACATTAAGAATTTGACAGGCCTGAATTCTGGTGATTTTCATCTTCTCTTTGACAGATTTCTGCCCTGAAATTAGCAAAGATCAACCTCGAGCAGTGGTTGAGAAACCCCGACTGCCTTCTTGTCTGTTTTGGGGCGGGAAAGAGGGGCATGATGGGATACCTGGCTGATCTCTCCTCGTGTTACAAGTTTTGGTTGGGACGCGCAAAATGTTTTTTCCATCAGGCCCGCACAAATGCGTTTTCAATAATTTGTACATTATTTCTGCTGAACGTTCACAATTAAACAATAAGAAGCAATAAATGTGTACATAAGGATTAGTTTTAACTATTCCGTCCTGGAAAAAGGTCAAACGTCAAAACGACCGACCACAAGAATGACAACAAAACCACCCAAAAACAGTGAACTTTTACAGAAAACATGGAATACCTTGCCCAACGGATTATTTGGAAGAATATAATTTATAAAATCAGTGATGTGGGAAGCTGTTGCAGGTTAGGGTGCTCATTGTTCTCAGGACAATATAATCACCATTGTTCTTACAATAACCCTCCCCCTCCAGCCCCCGGTATTGAAAATATATAACTGATGACCACAGACGATGCATTTCAACGTGTCAAAATAATGTAAGCAAGAGGAAAGAAAATTACACGTTTCAATTTTCATCAGTCTGAGGCTGATGTTTCTTATCATTTTGTTCCATAAGCCTCAAGTGTTCTTTTTATTATTTTTTCATCAACAGTTTTGTTGTGCGGTGTAACCTCCATATAACGGACACCTTTAAGGACGAAAGTTTCTGTCCGTGGTTGGGAGATGTCCGTTGAATGGAGGTTTAGTTAGCAGGGATTCGACCACAAAACGGAAATTCTGGTCAACGGCAAGGTGTCCGTTGTTATGAGAAGTCCTCGTTATATGGAGGTGTCCGTTAATAGATGTTTCATTGTATAAACACAGGCTTTAGTAAAAGTGAAGTCAATTTTTTTCCCATTTCAATTTCTCTCGCTCTACTTGTCCTTCATTCTGTGTTTTTATCTGTGACTGCACAAATCAAAACACAAAATGTAAGACAGGTAGAGCAAGAGAAAGAGATGAAGTAAATTACAAGAATTTAACAAGTCTAACAATAGAAGTTTTTCACGAAAGAAGATTTGGAAAATATTAAAGAATTTCCAGATAGGGGTGTAAAGAATCTTTTTCAAGACCTAAACATCACTGCGGAATTAGTTATAGAAAAACAAATCCAAGGACTTGATAACTTAAACTCAAAAGAGTTTTTATAGAAGTAGGAAATGAAATCGCAGAACCTCAGGTTGTCATACTGCAAGGGTCACTCGAGGCTCCTATCTACAAGAAAGGATCTCATTCAGTCCCAGGAAACTATAGACCAGTTAGCCTTACCAGCATACACCACTTCTCAAACTTCAAATTCTTGTAAAAATTAATTTGAAAATTCATACATAAAACGGTAATTTCGAGAACTGCAAGAGAAAAGACTATCGAAAACTGACTAGTCTACCTGTGTTCATACTTGTATTAACACGAAATATAAAATAAATAAAGATAACCAAAATCACAAAAGGAATGCTATCTTATTCTCTGCAGAAATTAAATGTAAATATGTCTTCTTTTCACAAATACCATTTTCAGGAAGCTCGACTGAAGGTTCACCAAATTTTCCTTGATTGTACAAGACCTGGAAGCGTTTAACGCCAACTTTTGTTATTAAACTGTAGATACCATTTACATGAAGTAATTTACTGCTGCAGCCATAATTACGCAAACAAATCTGAAAAAATGAAACATGAAATACTAAGTCCTTTCACTCAAGTAATCCACCTGGTGGAAATTTGTCTAATTTTTGAGATATTGCGCTTTTGATTCTTGAATCAGATTCTGATAGCAAAGTTTAGTCTAAAAACCAATCTTTGCATTTCTACATACTTCTTTGTCAAAATTACAAAGATTTTAAGTTTTTGAGGGATCTGACCGCAAAACTTTTGTTAGGTCAATATTTTGTCCTAACAACATTTTCATGGTCAAAGCTCTTACCAATTTCAAATCCTTACAACGCTATAATTTTGATAAAAATGCAGGTAGAAATGCAGAAACTGGGTTCTCAGGCTAAACCTTGTATACAGAATCTAAATCGAGAATCAAAAATGCAAAATCTCAATAAATTTCAATAATGGCAGACTTCACTCGAAAATTGGAATGTTGGACAACGTAAAACTTCATATTTAGTATAAAAGTAGTATTGGTAAAATATTATTGAAAATTGAAAATAAAAATATATTACTATCATCATATGCTTGATATTTACCATTTAAACTCGATTATAAAACATTGGTCAGAGCGACAGGTTAAGATAACTAAACAGGGTTTTATAGGCCTCTCTGTATGGTATTATTGTAAAGCAACAAACTATTTACCAAAAATATTTTTATCCCTAAAAAAATATAAACAAAACTTTTTAACCTCAACAACCCTGCATGTTCACCCACCTGAATCTGTGTCACTCTTTCCGAGATTACGTCATCAATATCTTCGGAAATTTCCATGTGATTGTCAGCTCGAAATTTCTTTTGTGACGCAAGACAGATCTCCTCCATCAATTCAAAATTTAATCTGTTATCATGGGTTATTGGATACCTTTCATCCATTTCCGAATAACCAAGTCTTTCTAACGTCAAGTACATTTTTAAAAATTTTTCGTGTTCGCAGTGTTTCCCAGAAGTTAAAAAAATGAATCTTCGATTAGAAAATTGTTCGTCTTCGCTGTGACTATTTTCTTCAATATTCGGAGTTTGTAATGCCAGCATTATTCCATTATCAATCTCTACTTTAACATTGTCTGAAACACTTAACATTTGCGATTTAATCAAATGCAATAACTCGTCTGTCTTTTGGTCTTTTTTGACAACAACAAGAGTTCCATGAACATGATGTCTCTGATCTCTCTCTAAAAATGTCGTGACGAACCTGCAGTATAAATATTTTGCTTTCTCATTTACTCGTTATTAAATGCTGGTCCAGTTTATGGGAACATGTATTAAATGGTGTATTAAATGGTGTATTAAATGGTGTATTAAATGGTGGTGCAGTTTATTTGGCAAAAATCTTGGCAAAGTGAGTGAACATATAGTCAGGGTGCACCAAAAATATGGATAATCTTTGACGAGCCACCATAAATCGTATACTACGCCGGGTACGATGATTAAAGTTGAAATCCATGCCAGAGGGACTAAACTAGTTAAAAATAATTTTTTCCTCATAAGATTTTTGTAATGCATGTGCTTGCGTCATAATCGATTTTCTGAAACGTTTCGATCTCACAGTAGCTCGAAAGCATTGAAAAACACTGATGTCATTGAAGCCAATCATTTATTTCATACTTTGAAAGGATACGAAAAGCTTTTATTCTTCAAACCGTGAAATCTGAAGATTCTTTGATTCGCGGACAAGGTCGCGTGGAATCCCCCTTTGTCCATGATGTGCTCTCAAGCTTTAAAATTTGATCTATGTTTTTGAGCTTCTATGAAATCGAGATCTTTCCGAAAAATGTTTATAACATGAGCATAAGCAACGAGAAAAATCGCTCAACTTTAATCATGATAATCGGGCTGGTACACGATTTATGGTTGCTTACTCAAAGATTATCCATTTATTTTAGCGCACCCAGTTTATAGGTATATAACAAATTGATACCATTAAAATGTAAACAACAATCCATTGAATCGAAACGCCGTGCAATCTATTCGTATCCAGTGATTCACATTCCGCGATTCAGTGATTCCATGATCCACATTCCGTGATTCAGTGATTCACATTCCGTGATTCACATTCCGTGATTCAGTGATTCACATTGCGTGATTCACATTCTGTTATTCAGTGATTCACATTCCGTAATTCAGTTATTCACATTCCGTGATTCAGTGATTCACATTGCGTGATTCACATTCCGTAATTCAGTCATTCACATTCCGTGATTAAGTGCTTCACATTCCGTGATTCAGTGATTCATATTCCGTGTTTCAGTGATTCACATTACATGATACAGTGATTCACATTAACATTCAGTGATTCAATCCATTCACATTCAGTTTATTCGTATTTTATAATATTTTTCGTATATATTTTAGTACTACACGTACATTGCCGCCGAGAAGAAAGGGGGTGGGTTGGTACACCGTGGAGAAGGCCCGGCAAACTTTTGCCCCAAAACTGCTATACCACCGTGTATAGAGTCGAGAGCTGCGCAGCTTTTGATATGTACCAACGGCCCACATTTTCTCTCAACGGTCCTGCAGACATATCATTGCAATAATATTTATCATCAAATTGATAAGTTATTAAAGCATTTAAACTTCTTCCGACTGACCTGCCATTTTCTAGTTGCATGTCCAAGTCAACCATTAATCTATACCCTTCCAAACATACGCCTTCCTTGACATCATCAATCAAGTGACTTCTCCCTTTAATAAACTCTTTACATCTGGATACCTCAGGAAAGAAAATCGCACAAGATTCTTGTTCTATTCCCTTGTTCTCGGGTAGTACATTTTGAGAAAGAGTCCTGATGTATTCACCGCCAAGTTCGAAACTTGCCAAGTAGTATCCAGATTCTGAAAGTCCAATCCTTGGATTACTGTAGCCTCGTAGCAACGCAACAATTGTAAAGAGATTTGGCAACCTTGCTTTCAGCAGAACGTAAACCCAAATATCCAAGAATTCGTCTGAAAGGTTTTTAATTTGTCAACAAATGAGAATGTATTAATAAATTTATCTATAAAGAAATGATTTTGAAAAGTGGTAGAAACATTCTTGACTTCAAGTTCATAGTTTATATAAGGAATTAAAGACGTTTCAGATAAATTTAACAAGAGTACCCAATAAGACTTTGTGACAAAGATTTGGGAAAAATAAAAATGAAATAGTACTAAAGCCAAGAGAACTTTCTTGCAACGGCAAAAAAGTTAATATCAAAACGAATGCCAACTTTTATGTGGCATGTATACTACAGCTGCTCTACCTCAAGTTGGAGTTTGATCAGTGAATCTTTTCAAATTTTAAACTCTCAAGTCACCCACTAATAATAACACCACCAAAACATAGACTAGAAATAAATGTTTCTTCAAATTAACAAAACTCACGGATTAGGACAATTTTAATTTCAAGTTTTGAACGGGTAAACATAGTCGCAGATGATTGGATGATATCTAAAACTCTAAGTTTGCCATTCGGATGCAGTTTTGTGCACAATTTGAGATTCGTAGTCTCGCGGATTCCGAGCTACAGCCCTGCAAACGTAGATAGTTTTTTGGGGTCACCGGTAGGTTTTTTTGGAGTCACCATGGTGATTTTAAAAAGCCAAGTTTATTTAACTAAGCTACTTCACTTTTATTTTTAACAGTGAAGTAGCTTAGTAAAATAAACTTGGCTTTTTAAAATCATCATGGACTTTTAATGCGATATTTATTCACAGTTATAAAATTGTAATTAGGTTTTTAACATTTCTTTTCTTTTTCTTTTTAAGCAGGACAGGCATTGAAAACAGCAATTTTTTTGTTGAAGCTTAAATCCTGTTAAAATATTCGTATTATTATTATTATTATTATTATTACTTAAGTATCAATTGTCACCGAACGTTTCTTCGCCGTGAAATACCCGGGAAAATATCGCTGCAAATTGGCTAATTCAGACAGATTGATTTGGATTCTCGTAATATGGATAACAAACGCGTTACTTAGCTTGGTTATCTCTCTTTCTACTTTTTCTTGCGATGGTCGAATGTGATTTCGCTTATTTGCAACTTTGGGACCGTCATCGTACTAACATTCAGTGTAGATTTTCATGCAGTCATGTTCAAGGCTTTGAATCAGAATAAATCGAAGATTGATTAGGTGAGAAGAACGACCACAGAAAACCTTATTGCAAAAAAATAAGCTCTTTTTCAACACGCCATTAACTGTGTATCAAACATCTTTTGATCACTCGATGATGCAGTATTGCCTTGCTGTTCAGTCTTGCAATTCGGCTAATGGCACATTCCCAAATATGCTTATGCTTTCAAGACGCTCACTGACCTAACTCTGAATTATTATGGTGGATTGGTAAGAATGAATAGAAAAATTAGCATTTCCACACAACAAACGCAAGCTGAAGATGAAAAATGTGGACAAGAAGCAGACAGAACAGACAAAAGGAGTAAGCACAGGTCATAGACACACCAAGTAAAGGCATGTGAGAGGGGCAGACGACGAGACAAAGTAAATGTGCATGAGAGGAGCAGACAGTAAGACAAGACAAGGGAAATCGGGCCATAGGAGCAAGAAAGGAGTGGACTAGGCACGTAAAGCAGGTGAAAGAGACAGACGACAAGATAATACAAGTAAAGGAGGGCGAGGAGAGCAGACAAGAAAATTGAAATGGGAAAAGAAAATTTTCCCCGGTAGCTTTCTACCATGTCACCGGATCATTTAGACTAATGGCGTCTTAAGGGCGGAGAAAAGCGTTACATCTCGAGAGGAAAAATTTGCTCCATTTTATCCGCGAATTTAATCACTTTTTGCATCGTTCCACTTTTTTTATCGACGTGTTTGTCTCAAAATTCGAAATAAATGTGCGCTTGGAAATCCTCGAATATATAGGGTGGGTAGCCTAAGTGAATTAACACGGTTCCCGTCAGATCACCGAAGTTAAGCATGGCTGCGTTGGGTCAACACCTGGATGAGGGAATCTTGTGAGTGTTTGACTGGACTAGCTCACCTCACAGCTAACTCAACTGTCCATCCTTTCGAGGTCGGTGAATGAGTACCAGCTCAGCTGGGGAAAGTGGTTATCAAACCAGGGAAAGGAGTGGCACTCTCCCCCGCAGCGCCCTCCCCTACCCGTTATGGGTAGCAGCACATGAAACGGGAGCCTTTGGGTTGCCTTCGACCTCGAGCTTCGACCTTTTACTTTTACTTTGGAAATCCATTGTGATTGATCTTCAGTTTTGATATATTTATTTCGGACTGCATATAATAAAACAGACCTCAACTTAAAGTTTGATACATTGGTTGGCAAAATCAACTAAACAATCACCGAATAGCCAAAATTTAACCAAAAGTTATTACATAGCTTAGTTACACGCAATTTTGTTACAATGTTAATTTGCAAGAATTTTAAAATCAGCGTAAACTTCAACAAACCTGTTCTTATTGCTGTCCTATTTCAGGTCCAATCTGTCTCATTAAAGTTGCTGTTACCTTCAAAAATCTTACCCTGGGTGCCAGAGCCTTTTAAAAAATTAAAAAAATTAAAAAAATATAATTAAAAAATTAAAAAAATACAAAATGTCAATTAAAAACATTTCCAGCAATCAATTTATCGTATCTGTTTTGCTGAAAAAATTGCTACTAAAAATGTCAATTTATTGTTTGTTATTTTGGTCTTCGGAGGTTGTGACGTCAGGAGGCTCTTTTGATGGAAGGAGTGACATGGGCACCTATTTATATTGCGCTTCTGACATTTTCTCATTTGGACCCCCACATTGGAAATTAAATAGAGTTAGATTTAGTTGAACCCAGTAACAAGAAAAATAACGAATTTTAACCTTTGATAAACTGCTCAAGCCGTTGTCGTGTGCCCCCAAGGCAGATGTGCAAACACTGACTAGTTTCTCAAAAAAAAATAATAAAAACCTGTAGTGCATTTAAAAATTGCGGCATTACTAGCAAAACACAGTCTTTTATTTCTCCTACTTTATACTGTCCATATCCATATCCATTGATTAACCAATGCTATCCATCTGATTTGGGAAATCTTGTTTGTTACCACTGCTAAAGATCTACATTTTGACTGCTCGTAGAAAGGGCTTCCAGAGTCAAACAAGGAACTGATTCAATCCAGTCTTTCCATATTTCTGATGCGACCAGTGTCGGGCGATGTCCTACAACGAGTAGTGCTCTTTTGCTTCTTGTCAGTAGCACATTCAAGCGTCTTCGGTCGTCAGAGTAGCCTTGAAGAGATAATTGTGATATCAAAATATGCACACAGTTTTGGGGCATTTTAATAATTTACCTCTCTTATAACTGTCATTTTTGGATAGTCGCAGATGATTTATCAAGAAAACAACCAGCTTTGGGGACAAAGGTTGTCAAGATATAACGATTAATGACCAGGATTGGATGAATTATAGACTGCAGATGATAGATTTAATGCCAAGTAAACAAAGCCTAAGATGATAGATTATAGATTTTATGTAAAGATGTAATGCCAAGTAAACAAAGCTTAAGATGATAGATTATAGATTTTATGTCAAGATGTAATGCCAAGTAAACAAAGCCTAAGATGATAGATTATAGATTTTATATCAAGATGTAATGCCAAGTAAACAAAGCTTAAGATGATAGATTATAGATTTTATGTCAAGATGTAATGCCAAGTAAACA
>JAYJMH010012080.1:0-22846 GCA_036873815.1 Phacellophora camtschatica | reverse complement strand
CGTTCCGTTCCGTTCCGTTCCGTTCCGTTCCGTTCCGTTCCGTTCCGTTCCGTTCCGTTCCGTTCCGTTCCGTTCCGCGTTTCACATTTAAGCAGGGGCCTTGATACTGTTTGCAGTAAGCTGAAAGAATTTCCTTGTTCTTTGATAGTAATCCAACTCCACCTTCGAATAAAACTAATGAAGGACAGCCACTGTTGTAAAACGAAAATAAATGTAAAGACAATTAAGAGTCAGGAAATTGTGGCTTTTGGAGTCGTTTTGAATTTTCAACCTCCAGAAAGCCCAACATAAAGCCTGTTGCTGTTCATTTAAGGCCATTAAAAATCTTGTATAACCCAACCTATTAAAAAGAGTTTGTTCTCCAAAGAGCTTTTGTGGCTCAGGAATGAAATCGAGAAAATAATCACACGGTCAACATAGCACCATTATCAGTTTCCTGGAAGCTACTTTAATTTCTGGTTTTGAATTTGACATGTTGTCAATTTGACATGTTGACACTGAAAACCACGTTTCGATGTCTTCTCCACAAGGAATGACAAATTCCGAAAATATGTTGTTTGGCGGAAAATTCTTGGTACTGCTGTTTCAATTTCTTCCATAGTTTTTCTGGCGAGAAATGCACTCTTTTTTTATAAGAACCAGATAATTTTGGCCAAGGTTCGATGTCCTTTAATTTATAAGAATTTGAGGCTGAAATGTTCTTAAATTGTTTTGATTTTTGCATAGGTGATTCTTCGGTAATTTTATCCCAATAGACGACAATAGTTTTATAATAACAATAGTTTTTCCTGCTTTGTTTCGACAACACATAGGGAGCATTCGTGTTTAGTATCATTCGTGTTTGTATAGTTCAAGTAATTTGTCTAGTAAGTAACGATAACCGAAAATAATTTCATAACACTTAAGGCGGTTGAATCTTTTGGAAATGTTAGATCTGAGGCTGAGCATGTTCTTAATTTGTTCTTATTTTTTTGACAATTTGAGCCTCGATGTTCTTATCAAGTGTGTTCTTATAAAAAGAGAATGTAATGCGTCAATTGTGATGTGTCATTCAGCACATTGACCAACGGGAAGATCGAAATAATCAGGAGAGAGAAAAATAATTTGAAAACATACCCAACTTTGATGTTAAGATCGTACTTCGTGAATTTGGTCCTAATCCCCGCTCCCTGGGGTTAAATCCTAATATATGGGTGTGGGTATGTGTAAGCGACAGGGATGGGTCTGAAGGGATGGGTCTGAATTCTCTAAACATGGGCACGATTTTTTAGCGAAATAATTGGTTCAGACATCAAAATTTGTCCTTAAAGTTGGTTGGTTTTGAATGAAACACAACATTTTGTTAGGCTACACGAAAATTTGAACATTAAAGACGAGTGATTTTGTAGTGGGTAAGTCTCAGTAGCACACTCCCGTCGACTTCGGTGGGAAATCTACACCCTGGGACCGAAGTATCAAGTTGTATTCAAATATCAAGTCGTACTCTCTTTCCTTGACGAATCAAAAAGTTGTGCGAGCGTACACAATACAGTAAATTTGTTTTTAACATTCTTTTCACTTGGGCAGAGGTATAGCTGTTTGGGTATTCCCATATATTGTGTAGTCCTAAAGTTGAAAGGGAAATTTTAACCGTGTTGAGCTGTATTTTGATCAATTGATTTAAAAGCAACCTTAACCAACTTATCGTCATCCATTAATATCATTCTGCGCCAATGCTCCACAAGACGAGTGATACCCAATAAAGAGATAGGAACTTTACTAAATTCTCATATAGCCAAGGTGCTATAATTTTGTTTAACTCCTAAAATTCATTTGATAAATTTTAATTGAGCTTTTCAGATTCACTTTTCATAAGTAATTCACAAAATTGATCTTTATCATCATTGATTTTCTTCTGTTCACGACTGGTAAAAGCATTTCAAATTTCACAACCATAAAGCGTAATGGGTTTAATAGTGAGGTGAAATAGTTGGAGGGCATTAAAACTTAGCGATAGTGTCAATTAGTTTGTTTAGTGCATTCACCTCCATTGGAGAACTGTAGAAATATGTTTTCGCTATGTGAATACATTGTTGCAGTGTGATGTTGCTATGCAGGTGCACAAAGGTTGCTGGTTAGCAAACGTCTTTAAAATAAGTTTCACAATTGATAGGTTTCCAGCGAGTTTCAAAAAATATCCACCGCACTTGACGTCATGAATAAACACAAATCAAAAAAATAAACATCAAAAATGAAAATATGAAATGAAATCGAAGAATTGACGTAAAACACTTTGAACTATTTCCTTTTTACAATAAATATTTTTGATATTCCCATACAAGCGTGGCATTCACTAAATGCTGACGCATGTTCCAGACCAAACTCAAAAACATCAACATGCTGAATGTTCGTTTCAAAGCAACCAATCTTTTTCAATTGCCACTGTGGTCTCTGAGGCATACAAAAACCAAAGATGATAATTTGTTGGATTGTCGTTTGACGTGGACAAACATTTGTGCTTCTAAGAGATAATAAAGGAACATCTCGGCGGAGTTACACAGTTCCTATATTTTAGCTGTTGTTGTTGCTTCTGCTGTTGTTGTTGTTGTTGTTGTGATAGCCAGCTACAACGAGAAACCTATTTGCTTATTCTCTCGAGTCAGACACGAGATATGAGATTTTGGCATCTTGGATTTGGGCCAATGGGAGTTAAGTATTTCGAAAAGAACAATAAGTTTCGTTTTTAGGCAATTAAATATATTATATCCTATTACCCATTACCCCGCATACAAGAGCATAGTTAAAATTTATAAACATTTGTAGAACCAAGTAATAATTTATTTTACTTCTCTTATTTCAACTTTCTTAGGGCTTGCTAATGAGGCCAAGCTAGCTCTATCTCGGCTAGATAGGGGTGTTTTTCATTCCACGCTTACACGAGAAACATTGCCCCCCCCCCCCCAGGGCTGGCTGGAAAGAATTTGCGTCATATTTTCAAGTCGCGCGAAGGAAATTGTGCATAACGCGCGCATGCGTGGGAGTTTGATTTTGAAAGCCAACCCGGGGCAAAGAGTTTATCTGTTTATATGAGAAATGTCTGTCTCGGCTAGGTGAGATCTCAAAAAGGTTGAGGTAAGATCTCACCTCACTGTTGTTGGCCCGGGCTCATGTAAACGCTCGGTTTTCAATTATAAGGTTTTAACCCATAATTTCGTAAACACGTGAGATCTCACTTAGCGATATAGAGCCAGGCCGGGCTCATATAAATAGGCCTTTAGCCCTTAATTTAAATGTTGCTCCGTATATAGACGCACGCGTTTCCACCCGGTGAAAGGCGTTTCCATCCGGGGGAGAAAGCAAAGATTGAGAGAGAGAGCAAAGATTTTCCAGAGCCAGAATATTTTGCATTTCAGCTTTTACTTCATTCTTTGTTCTGATGTTTCTTTCACATTCAAGATTTTTCTTTGTATTTATTTATATTAATTTCATTTCATTTTATTTAAGGAGCGTCACCCTTCAATCCGAGGATTGATTTTCAAGGTGACCTCCATTTAAAAACTTACAATATAACCAGAAGTTTTAAATTGATACATAAGCCTAGGCCAAAACATGTAATGTTTTGAAACGAGGCTGGAAAAATTGTTCGATTTAAGTAAATATTTGAAAACGAGTCTGTAGATCTAGGTTATCAAAATAATAAGATAACCTAAAATGTATTGCATTGATTAACGTGTGAAAACAACGAATGCAAACAGCGTTCATAAAATACTCACAAAATTCATAACACGACAGGTTGTTTGTGTTGTGTTCAAATAAATTTCGATTGAAAGCCAATTTTCAACATCAATTTGCTCAAATATGGTTGTAAACCAACAACAGAATGTACAGAAACAGATATCCTGAATGAAGTGTGTAATTCGTATCATCTGTTTGATTCGCAAGCAAATTCACGGTTCCATACATACATACAAAGAAATGTTCTTAACACAGGTAGGTCGGTAACAAAAGAAATGATGCCCAGATGATCGATCGGGGATAAATGGCGCACCTGTGGTTTCTATTGTTTATTTGGAGAGCAACGTGCTTTTTATTGAATTTTGCGATATCTAACTTAAGGGCCTGTTCTACACAAACAGAGATATCCCATATAGTTTCCGAGGAAATGTTGAGCTGACCGAAAAAAAAACGAAAACGCAAACTCAAAAATAAAATTGTATGGCGCATGTTATGATGAAATTTTGCTGCATATAACATCTTTTTATTAACATATGTGCTTTTTCTTAATATTTCACCCAAAAATACAAAATTTCAATTTTCTAGAGTCAAAATTATCTTTTTGATGAAAAATATTTCAGACCCAAGAATATATTATCGAATCAAAAATCCCAGACCCAAAAATATTAGACGCACCCCCTTCCCACCGGATATCTCACCTAGCCGAGACGTTTTCATCCCCTGTACCCACAGCCTCGGATAGGAGGAAATTATTGCGCCGTTCAGTTTACTTGGGAAATTTCTGTTTCATGGGAAACTTCATCCCGACTACGCAGTGCCTAATTCAAGGGAAACCTCAGGAGAAAAGGAAGACGACAGTCAGGAGAAAAGGAGCAAGGTTTCTGGGGGTGGTATTTTTTATATAAAGATATTTTTTAGCCACGAATAAAGACCATGAAACTATTCCAAAGAGATAAATGTTACAAACACTTATAAAATGTTTTTTCATTTCATTTCATAAATAGTCCTTTTAATTTGTGTTTTAAAACTAAAAGATTAATTAGTGTTTAGCTTGAATTTGGAGCGGATAAAGAAATTTCACGCTATTAATTTAGATTTTCGAGACTACAATTAGTTCCAAAATAGTTTTAGAAATTTTGTCCAAACCATGGGTAGCCGGGGAGGGGTGGTTAACTTCATTGTCTTGGTATGATTTTTGCAAAAGGGTCAGCATTTTCTATATTTTGATGTTTTATGTAAATGGGTGCGATAAAATTTTCACACAACTGAACTTGTCGTTAGTTTACAGTATGGGTGAAAAATGAAATGAAACCCTTACAAATGGGTCTAAAGCCATGCGCACACAGCAGATTTTTGCAGCCAATGACAAAGAATTTTGTCGCCAACGTCAAGATTTGTTCCCCGCACACAGCACAATTTCTGTTGTGAACATGCCTCTTTTTCAGTTTTTCAGAAAAGTCCTCTATCTTGTTTTGGCAGAATACAGAGAGGCACGTGATCTAAAATCCAATACTGATTGGTTCAAGCATCTTTAGTGTTTGATCTCTACATACAACATAATTTGTCTTTCGTCGCCAGCGCCAGCGATAAAGACAAATATTTGGCAAATATCAGACACCCGATCAAAAATCATCGTCAGCGGCAAAAATCTTTGATGTTTTAACCCACTGGCGACAAAAATCTGCTGTGCGCGCTAGGCTTGATCAAAACAACATTGAAGTAAAACCCCCTACGTCGGCTAGGCAACTACTGAAATATTGCATTGTTGACCTATGTATGTGCACAAACGTTTATCAAAAAACCCAGTTTTTAGACAATGTTAAGAACGAAATGTGTAATTAATAAACATCCATCTTTAGATTTCTTGTGTTTTTTCAAAAATGATTACTATGTACCTTCCGCTAGGCTTTTTATAAAAGATATTGAGATGCATTTCCCTACAAAAAATCATATTTCCCTACAAAAAATCATGAACGGAAAGGCAGAAGGGATATGTTTTCTTCCAAACTGGCCAACACAAAGGTGGAATTTTTCGCACACAAAAATATTACACACATCGTCTCTAGATATATGCAGATCCGACGAGGCTCAATCCAAGAATTTTTAGAAATCTAGTAAAATTTTCATTGAGGATATTTCTTTCGATAATTTCAACATAACGAGTTTATCTTCCCGCTTCGATTTATAATTAAAATGATTTACGAAAACCGTCAATTCATTGGATGATTTTGCAAAGGCATCAAGCGACAGCAGAATCTGGTTTTCTACAGTCAATGATAGCAGCAACCTAAAACGATCATGGGACATCATTGACTGGATTGTTGATGTTACCTTCTTCAAGGCTGAATGACGTTTGGCAGTTGCTGTACGCATTACAATGGTTACTAAACTACCCCATACACTACTACTATTGAGTAGAATCTTTAAAAATTGGATTATCTGATGACTAGACTTGCCCCAAGTCTATTTCATGCCAAATCACAAATATTTATTTCATACTCAATATATCGAGGGAATGTCATATCGAGGTAATGCTATTGGGCAAGAAGTCTATCCGATGATAAGCTCCATTGAAAAAACTTTCTGGACAGTTTTGAATTTAAAGTTCATCAGTTCACTTACACTTTTCTAAATGTGGCGTAGAGTTTTTTTTGGCGCCAAACTAAAAAAATAGCGACTAAATAAAAAATTATATATAGCTATTTTGGTGCCCCTTGAAAATCAACCCAGGGGGCCATGCCCCTTGACCCCTATGCCACCACGCCACTGGATATATGGCAAATATTATTCGTTATTACAATTTTTATTACGAACATAATGTATGATTGCTATTTGTCATACATCTAGAGACGATGTGCGACATCATCTTGATTGTGATCTTTACATCCAACCATCATATAAATGGGCCATGCTTTGTGGCATTAACGGTTTCATTTCACACAAGACAGGGCAAGTTGGCATCGGCTCAGTTGGCATCAGATAAATATTAATAAACACTTTTTAATGAAAAAAATGGTATTGATACAAAATATTGCCTAACCTGTCTCCTGATCTGAAGGGCAATTAGCGGCATTAATTGACCTATTTATTGGCCTAATAAAAAGTAAATGGCACGAATGCCATTTACGTATCAATGTCTCTTTTGAAAAAATGAAATTGCCCTGAGGTCAAATCGTGCAAGGAAGTTGTAACTCACACACGAAAACATGCCAATGAAAAATGCCAATTCATTTGCAAAATTTATAATCCTTTCATGTGTGCCTCTTGACTATAACCCGGATTGAATACCGTAATCCTCCCCCGCATGTATGTAGGCGCACCTAAAAAATAAGCGCATGCGCCTATATTTGAAACAAAGACGCATGGGCCTTTACAGATAATCTTCCACAAGAAGGAAAGCAAAAAATGTACAATTGATGCATGATTTTTTTACGAGCAACTCCAGGTAGTACTGAAGTTGATTCATTTGTAGACTCGACTTGACGACTATTGATGATCTGATAAAAAAGGAGACAACAACACTGACGTACATATCGTGATCCAGTGTGTAAATCGAAATCATATTTAAAAACATGTACTGGAAAGGCAGTAGTCACGTACTACGCTCTTCCAAGATAGACCTAAAAATTCCTTTGACGAGGACGCACACATCCGGCCAAATATTTTTCTCCGCTGTGACCTATTTAAATTTTTTACTGATTAACAAAACGAAATAGACTTAAAGTAAGTCTAGCGTCAGGTAGACCAGACTACTTTAGTGAAAAAACAAAAATTTCAGTAAGCGTTTAAGTAGACCTTTTCGGAAATAAAATTCGCTGTACTGTGTTATTGGACCAGCCCCCTTTTCAACATTAATAAAATTCTCAAAAGTGCAAAAAACGTTTAAACAGAGAGAAAGAGAGAGAGAGAGGCAAGAATAATCATTCCCAGTGGAAATACGGGAACAGCCTCGAGACCAGGCTCTATTTCCGAAAAGGTATATTAATAAATAAAATAATTGTGATGCAAACTGTTGGTATAAAAATCTGGCTGTCCAATGTAAAGTAAAACAGCCTCAATTTAAATCTCAATTATAATATCATCAAAATTAAGCGTCAATTCCAATGTTTTAGCGGATTATAGCGCTACACAAGGAGGTGGGTCTCTAAAAATGAGGATTTTAGCGTTACGTAATTATTGAACGACCACCAATGGGATGCTTAATTTTTACACGGTACAATTTTCAGTACAGCTGCTTATAAAGCAGTTGTTCATAAATAAATAATCGTGCATTAGTAGTAATAATTAACTCAGGGTTTCGTGTTTATTTAACTGATAAAATCGCAAAAACCATTCTTGAAAACATCGCTAAGGCATATAGGTCAGGAGCAAGAAGTTGCGAAAGAATCACAAAACAGAATTGATTATCTTCACCTATATAAGAATTATACAATATCCAACATTTGGGTGCACTGCCCTTATTAAAAGCTGCACTTCCAAATACAGCTACAAATAGATGAAATATTAACAAATGATACATTATAACCGATACTAAAAACATAACAATTTCATATTCATATTCGCTAAAAGGCAAATTCAATATTCAAACTTTTTAAAATCGTTTAAATTTTACACGGTGTAGTTCTGAATAATTCAAAAACGTTGTATTGAAATAAAAACCAAAAAAAATAATAACTTCATTTATTTAAGCCAGAATTTATCGTTGCCTGTAATTACACCCAACAACAACAACACTTCAACAATGGAAGTCTTTCGTTTTGTTTTGTAGTAAAGCGCAGCGCAGTAAAGCTTGATTTCCATCCGGTCACCAGGATCGCGCAGCAAGGAAACTTTCGTCGCTGGCATAGCTAAATGCAATAAAATTCATGACTTCATTTGACATGCGCAAAGATCGTCAGGATCGCTGGGAATATTTCAATTTATGCAATTTTCAGATTTCGTTAGCTGAGATAAAACCCCAACGATCCACAAAGACGACAACTTGAGTTATATTTGAGCTTATTTTCTGGCAACTGCAGCGACGTAATAGAAACCAGGAGGCTTGAAAAACAAGACGAAGCAATGAGCAAACATTAAACATTTACTCGCACCAGCTGAATACAAATACGGGTACTAAATTTCGAGTGAGATGCGTGGTAGGCCGCTATCTCGGCAATCAATTAATTTTAATCGATATTTTATCAAAATAGCCACAATGACATGTTTCTTCGCGTGTAAAAAATTCCGTAACTTCTTTCTCACAAACTACAGTTTCTTGAAAAGATAATACCCACAACTGATCTGTTGTGGGACCAAATATACACATGTCCGTAAAACGTCCCTCTAGCATCCAGATATTATCAAACGATTTAGAATAATCACGAGAGCAATCTTTTTACAATTATTGAGAAGGCTAAGCCACAAAAGGGGTCACCCTAATACACAGAGACGGGAATGTGGGCCAGTAAGGGCAAAGTTTGAGGCCAAATTGCGTTCGTAGGGCGTGTTCTCAAATTTTGGCGACACATTCCGCGTATATTGGGTTTCAAAATTATCCATTATGCAAAGACTATCATTGGAAATTTTTCGAACAGGAAATCTTACAGGAGTGATGTAAAGAATAAAAACTGAAAAATAATTCTCAAAGCATGTACGTTTTTAAGGACTTGACTCCTAGAAATAAATTTCCTCAAATCTTCTTTCCAACAAAGATTTTATAGGATAATGTGGACATGTAAAGCCTGGTTTCCCTTTGATCGCTGACGTCGTTCCCATCGCTAGAAACTAGCATTTATTTTTATCAGCGATCGTAGAGACACCCTGTTGCTGAGATAGACAGGAACGGGAGCAACAGGGACGATCAAATGGAAACCAGGCTTAATCACTGGCCAATCAGTTACGTATTAATCTGTAACTAACCAATAAGGTGCACCAATAAGTTTGCAATTTCTCAGAGCGAAGAACTTTCTTAGATGGACACAAGATCATCGCAAATCAATGCAAAAACGTCCATTTACAAAAAAAAAACACATGGATTCCATCAGCGGGCGGCTGTGCGATTGTTACAAAATGCATTCATATTTCAAACATGTTTTCGTGGTAATTCCAGAGTGTTAAATACTCTGTGAAGTAGCGAGTATTTTTGAAAACAAAGAATAATTTCTATAAACAGAAACCTAAGCTGAGGTCAGACGAATTGTGTTCAACGTGTAACAATGACAACATTATTCATCAGCAATTGACAGGAAAAAATCCCTCAAACTCAAATTTAATCAACAGTGTTCTGGTTTTACAAAGCTCTTTACTCCTCAATGCTAAATTGTCTTTTTCTAATCAAATCGAATTAAGATTTTCACAAAATCGTTGGCCAAATACGGTTTTATATCACCACCTTTTAAAAAGATACTAAATATGCTAGACACAAATATTTGTCTATATTTAAATTTTCGAGGAAAGGAGGGCGGAGTAGTGTCACAGGGAGGCGGTGTCATAAAAATTCAGCATTGAGGAGGAAATGGCGCTGTTTAATCGGGAGGAAATGCGAGATCAGCGGCTGGGAAACTGCACAGGAATTAAGCGCAAAACGTGAAAAAATTGATTAAAAGTTGATGATGAGTTAATTTCCTTGGTTTTGTTTTGGAAACCAAACAACGTTATCAATATTTGATTGTATTCGCTTCTGCGCTTCAACAAAGCACAATTGGACACGGAAATTAGTGAATCTTGTTGAAAGTAGACAGAAAGCATTTGTGCAAAAAACAATGATGCGTTATTCCAAGGACGTTTCCGTAAAGCTTAGAAAATAGAATTTTCAAATTGAAACCTCTATATAAAACAGAAACCTTTAGGACAAACGTTTTTTTGTCCGTTGGAGGGAGGTGTTCGTTTAATGAAGGAATGAAGTTGTCCGTTAATAGTAGTTTCATTGTATTGTAAACTCAGATAATAATTAACAAGAAATTTTGACCTCTTAACCTCTGGGGAAGATACATCAAACAGGTATTCAAATAATACACGGAGGAAAAATTACATTAAAAATATAGTAAGCTTAATTACTGTCGGAATTATATTCGGTATGCAGGAATTTGTGATCAATCATGGCCTAGAGAAAGTGGGCCGAAAAACAGTTCTCAAGAAGACTAAGCCTAAATCTCGGACCAACAGTTTTCTGTCTTCAGTGGTCCGCAAAATACGTAATACGAAACTCAAGCGTTGGTACAGCGACAAATATAATCCAGACAATCACCACATGTCTCAAAAACCAATGTGGTAATTGCAGCCACAAATGTTTGGCCAAAAAAGTACACTAAGAATCACGACAGTATGAAGCCGGGTTAAAATCCAATAAAAAATTAAGCACAAAGGCCAACCAGCAAGAGTTGTCACGAACGCCACAAATCATAAATGACAAAAACTATATGACGTAATTCATTAACATCCAAAGCATGGCTTTTCGTGATGTTCCGGACAGACAGGAAAGAAAGATCGAGCGATATGCATGCGGTTTATCAATCTAACCAACATAAAACACCCCGTAAAATCCTTTGTGAATGAATGGCTTTTTCAGTACGAGCGGTAGGCTTGATGACGAGATTGATTCCATGCCTTGAGAAAAAAGCAAAACCATGCATCGTCTTCTTGGCCTCTTTTGGCCACCACGCTTAATCTCTGAAATATGGGAACCAGGTGAAATGTGTTACAAAAATAGCAATGCACACCAGGACCATGCACATTTGGAAATGCGTTGAAAGATGTTTCCCAAGCGCATTCGCAATTCTATTTTTTAACTCACCAACATAAGTTTGAAACATTTATGAATGGCAGCAACCCCTCGGTTGAGGCTCAATCTAGCAAAATTAGAAATAGACAATGAAATCCTTTCATGGGCCCTCCTCCTTCAAAAGTTGGCTTATGGTAACTACCATTTTAATTGTTGTTGCTGTTGTATTTACATGAAAAATTTACACAATTTTATTGTTGTATTGTGAGCTACATTTTTGTAGAGAGTCACTCAATTTAGTTGATTAACGCAAGAATGACTCAGTATAACATCGTATATCTCGGTTATATATATATATCATATTTTGTAATACTTTTATTGAAATTATGACGACGATGAAAGCAGAACCACCCCCAGTCAACATTTTCAGCTGATTTGGATACTTCTGTTCTATATTATACAAGCTTAAATTACATATATTCTTTAGATTAGTTGTTAGACCATGTAACAGATGATATTATGTCGAAATGTTCAAAAAGAACATGCCCTGTCAAGCAATTATGGCTCAATTTCTTTAAAATACTCACTACACGTTTGAAGCATCAACAAAGAAAATAAGTAAATAATGATAACAAAAGAAGAGTTCACCGAATAGAAAGATATTTTGAGCACTGCCTGTATTTTGTTTTCAACGGGAGAAATCCAGTGCGAAACATCAGGAAAATGTCCAATGTGGCTTATCTCAAGAATTTCCTCTTGTATAATGAATGTAAACATTCGCGAAAACATGAAAAGGAAACATAGAAAATATGGAAACATTTTGAGCAGTTTGTTTAAGCTTCGTTTTCTACCTGAATTTTGTTTTCAACACGGGAAATCCAATGCAAAGCGTGAAGAAATTTTCCAATGTGACTTATCCCAAGAATTTCCTCCTGTAAACATTCACGAAAACATGAAAAGGAAACAGAGAAAATAATGAAAAGAAAGATAAACAAAGGAAGGGAAACGAGTCGCACAAAAGAACAGGCATAAAAACTTTGATAAAATGAAGCGAATGCAACGACCGCAACATAAACATCATGCAAATATTCGCAAGTGAAATTTAAAATCATCAACATTTCATGTTTTGAAAACAATAATTGTTGTACTTGGGTTTCCTGAAAAGATGTCATTTCTCAATATTTCCCACGCAAAATATGACGGATGATGCGAAGGCGGGACAGATTGAAAAAAAAGATTAAATTGATTTCGGACAAAAAGGGTCTGATCACACAAGGAAGTAAACAGTTTCGTAATCGAAATACATTTTGAACATAACCCCAACCTTTGTGAGAAATTTCTAAAAAGATAGACAGCAAAAAGGTGTGCATTCAGAAAAGTTAATAAAATAGCCGAACAAGTGCTCTGACTAAAAGGAGGCAGGAATCAGCAGTCTGCAGAAATCGGGTCACGGTTCTACGCTTTTCCTCTGTTCCAATCGTGTGACGTGAGGGTAGTCACTTCTCGCACGATGAATAAATTCCGGTTTAAAACCCATCGTGCCATCTTGAAAACAAATAGGAACAAATCCAATTGGAGTAAATTTAACGATAAAACAATGAGGATGAAGATTCAGCTATTTTTCCTTTTCCGTAAAATTAGTGAACACATAATGAATGTCAGAAAAAATGAAGCTCAGAAAAGTTGAGAAAGCCACGGTTATCGAGAAAGGATGAGCCAAGGCAAAGTCGGAGCCTGTGGGCGAAAAGAGGCAGGATGTCATCACAATTGAATTTGACAAGAAATAAGCTCTCTTTTATATATCCAATTTTCCAACTGAATTCCGAAACAAAACAACGAAACATTCAAAAAAGTATTTTCAGGGGAAAAAAGCTGGCTGAGTGCCGAGAGATATTCATCATGCATTATGGAGTGCTTGTGGTAATTTGATGTCGCGCGTAGTCCAAAAGGGCGACATAACTCCACACCAATCAACAGCGATTTTGCTTGTCCAGCATGTATAAATCATGTCACATTGCCTAGCAAATAATTAATAAAACTTGAATTAATACTATCTCCTGGGCAACAGATTTCATCATTTCATGTGATTGAGTATACAGCGATGAATTCAACCTGTTATGGCAATACAACGCGAGAAAATAGCAAATTAAAATTAATGATTTTCTTGTGCAAATGCTTTCTGTCGGTACAATACAGCCACCGCGCGGTTGAATATAGCAAAAATCAATCAATTCAAATCTGATTTCCCATTAACTAGAGTGAAGTTTCCCAAACTAATATCACTGTTAACTTCTGGCATTTTAATTGTAACATTTTTCATGTGTTAAGACTCAAATACACGGACGAACAATACTGAAAACCCGGAACTTACAAACAGACAAAATATTATAAAACTTTTGCAATTTTGAATAAATAAAACGAAGTTTTATTCCTTATATTATACTTAAATTAAAAATGAATTCTTAAACATTAACTAAACAACAAAACGAACTTTAATTTATAAATGAGAAAGCTAGCTAAATTCCATGTTAAAATTGGATTTAAATTCAAAATCGTATGGTGATAGAAATAGAATAGCAGGCTAAAATTTTTAAATTGAACAACCCAAAGTTATAGGTCAAATTATATTCTATTATAATTAAACAAGTGTTCTTTTAACGATACCTACTCATTTATCAATAAATATTAAATTAGAACAAATCATAATTTAAATTGGGAGAATTTTGTCCTTGGGCTTCGGGGTATATTTCGGGCAATACTTGATCGTGTGTGACTTGTCACCGCACGCTTTGCAAAGGGGGCATGTGTAAGCTCTCAAAATGGGGCATGAAGTATTACCTTCGGCATCTTTCAGTGTATGACCACTGTAAAACTCTTTGCTCTCACCATTGTTTCTACAAAAAACGCATACTTGCCGTTGGTTGGCCCTCTGCTTTTCAGAAAACATTGTTGTCGTTTTACTCGCCGTTTTCGCAATCTTTCCAATCAGTCTGCTACCAGAAAAAGAATCCCCAATAATAGATGGTTTAAAGGGTCGAAATTCTTGGGCATTTATCGAATCGAAAATCAAACCAATATCACCATCTCCACGGCTACCCGACGAAGAACTTTCACTTTTATCTGAATCTAAGCTGTCGAGTCTTTTCCGGCTCGTTTTAACAGGAAAATCGAGAAAACTTTCACTGCTGCTAAAAGGGCTGATACTTTCGGGGCTTGAATCAAAGGGTGAACAAAACCCTTCTGGTTGTATTAAATTTATCAATCCTAAATAGTCTTGAAAAACACGAAACTCATTTTTAATCTGCATACTTTCCTTGTCTTCACCGTCCTCGTCCACGTGTTTCGAGGCCAGCATAAAGTCAGTGGTATAGAGAGTCTCTAACATCTGATCTCCCATTTTTTCAATCGAATTTGCACAATTTTCCAAAGATGATTTCCACATTTGTGATAATCTACTATCTCTGACCAAAAACTGACCTCCAATTTACTACAATCGCGATCGCCACTTCGCCGTACAAACCAAAACGCCTCTTTGTCTTCCTAGAAATGCCTTTACAAAACAACACTCATTCATAAATTAGCCAACGGTCTTCATACGGTGCGTAATACAAGATTGGTCTCCCAATTTGTGCATAGACTCTTGCGCATTGGACCCGACCACACGAACAAACAAAAATTGCGATTCACATCGACCTTGAGAGTTTCTAAAGCGAATGACCCATTCTTGTCACTGTGAGCACTTTAAAGGCAGATGGCAATGTATTTGAATATTGTATTTGGTTTGAGTAGGTTATTCACTGCAGATAATGGCGCGCATTCTAACAATAGTATTTTGAACCTGACTTTCCTATTGTTCTCCTGACATGCGGTTCCCTTTTATCATGCTAATCGTGCATGCGTTCTTAAATCTCTTTGTGAATCAATTTATCAGCTGACCTCTGTGTCATATCACCCCAGCAGATTTTTACATCTATCCGAACCACAGCAACCGGCGTAGCGAGGCGCCATCTAAGATCTGTGGAAAAGTAAAATCGTCTATGGAACTTTTGTTTATCACTTTCATTTGCACGGTTGGCTAAAATTTTTATGAAATTTATCATTGCAATTTTTCTTGCGTATATTTTTCTTGCGACTGTGATGCCAATCGTGCATTTTGCGAGAAACGCATAAACTTGGCGGCACACATAGAGATTTTGAAATGCCGAAAGCGGTACCCAACTGTAAAATGTCCTTAAATGATATTTTTAGAGAAAGGTATTCGGCTCAGTCTTCTATAAAATTATACAAATTACGAGCTATCTATTTCCTACACAATACAAGCATGAATATTGGCAAACTTATAGATTTTGACATGCTAATTCATTATTTTCGGAATGATTTTTTAAATCATGGAGGATATCTTCACAAAACATTATCGATTGAATCAAATCTGCAACAAAAAAATAGTAAAATAGTTGATATTTTTGAAATTACAGAAAACATCTTCACAGCAGTTATCAAGGAAATGCAGAAAAAAAATTATCTTGCCCCGTCAGCCTTATCAGCACATGAATATTTTAATAACAACATTTGAAACAGCAATTTGTTGTATTATCCATCTTATCGTTGTGATAAACTAGTATATCAACTTGATTTTTCCCAGATCAATCTCAGAATGACGTCGTTAAAGATAATTGACCTGCATGGAACTTGATTTAATTCAATTTAAGTGCACGGGCGTTAAGGAGCGTGAGCTGTTTTTTCTACAGGAGTTTATTCTTATTCTTTCATGTGTTCATGTACCCATGAAGGTTGTTGTTGTTGTAGCAGTTTTTCGATTCAGTGATAATTTATTTATAATTATACAAGGGATTATGAAATAACAACAACTCACGTTTCACAAAGCCTACGTTGAGTGTACTCTGGTAGTAAATTTTGAAAAATATAATCAGAAAAACTTGATGTTCTGGGTTCTTGCAATTTCTTTGATGCGACAAAGGCCTAGCCAGTCTAGACTTGCCCCAAGTCTATTTCGTGCCACAATCACAAATTTTTATTTCGTACTCAAAATATCGAGGGATTACCATATCGAGGGAATGCTCGATACATTGAGTGCGAAATAAAAATTTGTGATTTGGCACGAAATAAACTTGGGCAAGTCTACAGCCAGCCGGGTTTAAAATGTTAATGTTTTTTGGCCCAAAAAGACAGATAAGAAAAACGTTCAGGGTGTCTAAAAAAAACGTTTTCATTGGCGTTGCAACTGTATTGCAAATACATAAGGATAAGTACAAAGCTCTATGTGATTACCTACAATGGAAAACATGATAACTAACGAACAATTAGAGACCTCAGTTAGGGAAAGCGCAAGTGTACGAGCGGTGGTATAAGTTCGTCGTTGAATTCGTTTTGGGCCTTCAATACCTGATAATACAAATGAGCGGTTTTTGGGACACAACAGGTTTTGGGACACAACAGGTAGTACTTTCCTTGGCAGAATCTTCCAATGGAAACACCCAAAGAAAATCTTCTAAATAACTGAAGCCCAAAACTATAATTACAGATATCTGTTACAATTTACAGATGACATAACATGACGATATTGCATTTAATTTGTAAATGTGTCTTTGCGGTGCAGAAACGTAGTCTTGAAATATTGCATTGTTTAATAACCTAATTTATTTTATTAATTTATGCACAAAGCCAATGTTTTAATATTTTTTCAAGATTTCAAAATAGGAAAAATGTTGTAAAAAATTGAAAGTATTGCAATTCGCCCATAAATAAACACAAACTTTCAAAAAGTCTAAACTTGCTCCAGAAATGGCACCATTTCTTACCCAATCAACAAAATTTATATCAGAGGGGTACTAGGGAATAGGGGAACATTCCTAGTTGAGAAAGGAGCAAGGGAGCAACATAAGAACTATAATGGAACTGGGGAACATGGATAAGGGAACACAAAAATAACAACCAGGGATAAGGGAACACAAAAAATCAAGGGTTTCCAATTTAGGCGAAGGTTTTCTGTCAAAAGAAACATTTGCAGTTTCAGCGAGGGAACAGGGGAACATGGACCCTCTAAACAGCCGTCAATACCCCCAATTAAGTTTATGATGTAAAGTACATTTATTTGTATTTTTATTGATATTGATAATACCAAGAAATAAAGATACTAAGAGTAAGAAAGATTTCTTTAGCAAGTAGCATTGTCTCTAACCGTATTTTGTTCACTTTAGAAATGAATATCGCCACGCTTAGAATAATTTTAGAATCTTCACTTGAAAGAAGGTATACCAATTTCATTCCGGGGGACAGATCCACAAAAAGAGGGACTTGTGACAAGACGGAGGTACAAAACCAGTTTCAGATCTTGTCATAGGCTTTGCGTTCAATAAGCAACTGCTCTTCCGATTTAACCTTGTTTAATTAACAATGGTCACACAGGAGTACAAGACCGGTGACCAACTTCTATATTTAGACAGTGGCCACTGCATCTAAATTTTGTTAGATTCCTTCAAAGTTCCCTATTCCTTATATCTAGGTGTGGTTTCCAATGATCACGGTTTTCAAATTTAGGAAAGGGTTTTCTTCCAAAACAAAAAGGGGACATTTGCAGTTTCAGCGAAGGAACAGGAGAACATGGACCCTCTAAACAACCCTCAAGACTCCCAATTAATTTGTTTATGATGTACAGTACATTTATTTGTATTTCTATTGATCTTGTGTTACTAAGACAGATTTACTTGGCAGGTAGCATTTTCCAACAAAAATGAGATTTGAAATGATTGTACAGGTACGCAATTTATTACCACCATGGGTAGTGTGTGCCTGAACCCTAAAAATTTTCGCAGCCAGTAGTTTTTAAACATTGATGCATAATCTATATGGGGCCTAAATGCTGAAGCTGTTACTAAAACGGGCATAATCATATCTTATTCCAAAACTAGAAGTAGAAATTGGTTTACTATTAAAATTTTCACCCATAACATCTGTCAAATGAGTTTAAGACCCCTCTTGTCAGTGACTGTTTTTTAAGGGTTCGCCTTTTGGCGCTAAAATTCTTGCAGACTGCCTTACGGGCGAGAATTTCGAGACCCCCCAATTTTCTCTTCCTCCCCTCGCCATATTTAATAAAATTTAATGACATGTCCCTTACAAGATTGCCAACAACAGAAATAAAAGAAAGAAACATGAAAAACTTTTAACGAATCCTTAATACTAAGGGGCCTTAATACTAAAATCTGCTGCAGAAGAGACTTTTATTTATTAGTGCTATGGTATGGTGCAGCGATGTGCCATCGGCCATCGTGGGAAAAAATATCTGAAACTCGGTATATTTCTGAAAAAGAAAAATATACATTTTCCTTAAAATGATGTCTGTTTTTATTTGTCTTGAATATTCTAGAAGGGATTTTTCTATTCATTTTTTCTTCGAAAGGTGGGGGGGGGGCATTTGGGAGTTCTGGGGAACAGGAGATCTTGCTCAAAAGTGACTTAACGTTACAAGGAACCTGTAAATTTTTGTAGGGGAACAAGGGAACATTAAATTCAAGGAACAATTGTAGGGGGTAATTCAAGGACAATCTATGAGGGAACAGGGGAACAATCAAGAAATAAAATTAGAACAGGGGAACAATCAAGAAATAAAATTAGAAGAGCAATATTTAGATAAATTTGTGTCTCGCGGAATGTAACCATAAAACAATGACAAACTATCAATAAAAACATTCTTAAGTCTCACAACTATAGTCTCACAGACAATTTCTAAGAACTTATGAGCAACAGAGGATCAAAGTTTGATGAATGTTGCGCTGTAAAAAATCGTATATTTTTTCAAGAATGTTTACAACTTCCCTTCTTTTCTATTTCGATCCTGATTAATAGTGTTCAAAAAGCTTCATGCACCTGCGCCTGTCAGAGAAAATGATTTACATATCTCAAACGTTAAAAAGTACACACAATTCCAATTAGTATAGTACCTACAATGTATTTAATGCAACGCCCATGGAAATAATGTATTTAATCTAATATTATGTAGTCTATTAAATGACTGGTCAATTTTTCAAGAGTTTGCGGCTTATACATGACAAATTTTAAAAAGACCAAAGTTTGGCCCGTGCGGCACACATTAATGAAACGAAATACCAATGACCGCTGTGTGAAATTGTCCGTAATTAGCTTCGGATCATAAATTTTTGTTTCTCGAGAGCCATGACATACGTATCCTATAATTGAAATTAAATTTCCAGAAGAAATAGCATTATGGGGCGGTTCTGTGGCAAAACTAACAAACTAATATGATAAAACGCATCATATTTATGACTTACTGTTTAGGTAGGCTCTGCGGCAAAACTAAAAAGCTCAGCGCGATTATTGGCACTGCAAATATCAAAATATCAAATCATCGAGTTTACTAAATGCTGCAAATGACAACACCAATATTACAGTTAAATGCTCTAATGGCAGCTTCCTCTTCAAAATATTGATTGCAGCGGAAAGAAGTGAATGCCAAAAACCATTACGTCATTATAAACAGCGGCAAACTTCATAAACACTGCCAACCCGACAGGAAAACATTGTTTATAGATTTGTGACCGATTAGTACAAAGTTAGAACCTTCGGGGCATGGTCACAGGCCTAAAATAACACACAAACCAAATCGCAGAGTCAAACAAAAACAACTTTTAATCCTATTTTTGTAAATATCTTGTGGTGAAAGGAAAATGTTTTCTTTCAGAACATTGATGACGTATGTGGTATCAATAAATACAAAACAGACTTGGTTCAAAGACGCTGCGGATCTGTATTCATTCAAACGTGACTGGCTCGACACTCTTTTCCTAAGTCAATGTATTTTTTGCACAAGTCCTTCTTGTACCCCACAAATGTAACTAAACGTTGGAGAAGCCAGTTTCAAAATAAACCAAACAATATAGGAACAAGCAAATAATCCTCAATTAATTTCTTTGATGGTTTGATGGCTCTTGTCACTTTTTTCATTGATTTTACTTTTGCATTTGAGAGGGATCGAAACATCCAATGAAAATATTTTGCTATTAAAATGGTAAAGGATGACTGAACTTCTAAACTTACCTGCGAAAATAAAAAACTAACGAAATAAAAATAAATTTCGCAGGGAATGAAAATTAGGCACGGACAGGGACGAAAAACGAAACGTTTTTTTTTTACTTGGCCTAAAATGAGCAATCTCGCAGGTGAAGAAAGACAAAAAACGAACTAATTGATTGATCAACACGAAAGCTATCCTTGTTTCGCAAAAAGGAAACATTATCAGCCTGCGTTCCTGACGTCAACTCAAACAGGGTATCGCGCGAGAGTACTGGACACCAGGGAAGCATTTTGTTTTAGACCGCTTCCGTGCAGACTAGGCTTCTTGGTCGAAAATGACGTCGGGGTACCAGGTTGAAACATTATTGCACCACCGCCAGGAAGGAGCAAGCAATAATTATGGTGTCATTTAGAGCTAGAAACCAGGGCTATGAAAGAGCTTTTCAAATTTCTTACAATTTTTGGACATGTTCTATCTACAGGACTTTGGACCATTGAGAATTTCACTGACTTGTTGAGTAAAATTGTGGCCGTTATTACCTTACACAATTCGCTCTATGAACTAAACTCAAAAAGCAGGTCAATCTCAGAAGACATGATTGTTTGTTGTTGTGAAGTTAATATACAAGTTTGCCGCCATCTTATTGGGCCTTGGCTACTTTTTGAGCAATAAGGTAGGTAAATATAAATAACAATGCGAAAATGTTTAAAGCTACTTTCGCGGGAAGAAACTTTCGCATTATTCGTCGAAATTCGAAAGTTACAATAATTTGAAGTTCACGAAAGTTCATTCTCGCGAAAATTTTATTTTCAATAACTAGGATTCTCCAGGTAAAAGGTAAAAATATCATTTTATCCTCTATTTTGCTTCATAATATTTTGCAATCTTGGCGAGGAAGAAATTGGCCTTTGCCGTCCTCAGATAAACGATGACGATGCTGATGACGGTTCTGATTGGGACACTCAACATGGTGAAGCAGTTGACCCTCGCGGACTTTTAAATGATGCTTAGAAACAATTTTTTTCACATACAAATGCTTCAAACTTTGCTGTAGTATGGAATATTTGGAGACACCAAATATAAAATCTGATAAAATATCAAATTCGCGAAAGTATATTCGCGCAAACTTTTAAGTTGCAAGTGACATCAGACAAAACATTAACACCAGACAAAACATTTATTTATGTTCTTTGTGTGCTGGACGATGTACAGAAGACAAAGGACGTGGATTTCTCTTGTTCAGTCAGCAATTGTTTGCAATGACCCAGGTTGTTACAGAACGGAAAAGTACATGAAAAATAATCGGCTCAAAAAGCATGCTTTGCACTAATCTTCACCCAAGAATATTTATCAACCTCATGCTATTGTATGCATGTCGTCTGTTACTTCCTACACGGTGTGCAGGGATTGATGTAAAATATTCTTTGAGGCAAGCAAATCAAAGCCATCTTTCAACAAAAATGCAGGTCACAGGTCAGGCAATCGGAGATAATAGAAATGCTCCCAGTCTATTTCATTTTGTTAAAAAAGTTAAATAAAATAAAAAAGGGTGTCACTGCGGAGGAAAATATCATGCGGAGGAGAAGACCTCATGAAAATACCTATGCGGAGGAGAAGACCATATATAGTTTCGTTCTTTCGTTCTATAGTCTATTTCGTTCTATAGTCTATTTCATTCCATAGTTTATTTCGTTCTATATTATATAGTTTCTAGTTTCTAGTCTATAGTTTCGTTCTATACTCTATTTCGTTCCGAAAGTCCTGAGCTCTTCTCCTCCACAGGGTATTTTCCTCCGCAGTGGCATATTTTAAATTGGGTTTAACTATTTTACTCGTTAACGAAACGAAATATACTTGGAGCAAGCCTACGCAATCGGGGATCATAGAAGCAAAATAATGCTTCGAGGATCATTGGATGGTTTAGCTAGTAGAACTTTAAATAAATTGAAAGGCAGCAAGGAGAAAACTTTTCAGAATTACCGTCAGAAATCAACGTTTTTAAAGAAAACAAACGTTAACTACATATAAAATATGTTTGATGGGCTTACTACCACAAAAATCAGCCCGAAAATTAATAAGAGAACTCTATTTGTGTATCATATCTCTCGCAGTGCCATCGTGTCCTATTTAAGATTTAACTCGGTTCTCGATTTACCAACTGAGTTTTAATTAATTTTAGCACAATAACCATGTTGTATTTTCATGCACTTATGAAAAACAGAATAAAAAAATAAAAAAATCAGGGGATCTTAATTTTAGCACAATAACCATGTTGTATTTTCATGCACTTATGAAAAACAGAATTCAAAAAATCAAAAAATCAAGGAATCTTAATTTTAGCACAATAACCATGTTGTATTTTCATACACTTACGAAAAACA
>JAYJMH010012069.1:0-22848 GCA_036873815.1 Phacellophora camtschatica | reverse complement strand
AAAGGTTATGTATAACCCGTGTCCCCTGCTGGAAACAAGTCATCTCGAGACTTTCGCGGGCTAAGCACGTTAAATACGATAACTCACTCACTCACTCACTCACTCACTCACTCACTCACTCATTTTATCAGTTTACATGTTAAACCATGGGTTTTAAAACACGAATAATGTTGTTCGTACAGCGTGCTCTTTACTGTGTAGAAACAACTGCGCCTTCGCTCAAGATAGGACACAGTAAAGAGCACGTTGTACGAACAACATTAATCGTGTTTTAAAAGCATCAAGTTAATGAATTAATGGTAAACAAGACAATGATTCATTCAGAGCCATGATCCATTCAGGGACGAGACAACTCTAGAAGTGCAGCACATAAACTACAACAGGTAGATCGAACCCAGCTCTTTGAAAATAAGTCAAGCCAAGATTCTATTTGTCTTACTTATTATTTGATAAAAACAGCCTTCCAAAAAATCGCCGTGAAAACTATCGATTTCTCTGCTTCTAAAATAAATTGAAGATTTTTCCATAATATTCGAGTCCACCACGTTTTTCATTGGAACAAAAAAGCTGTGTTCGAATTTTTTTTGCTGAATATTAATTATTAAAGAAGGACTATCGCTTGTACACATTATTCAAGAATGAATATTGAGTTCAGCATGTCCGAAATTGCTCATATCTCCAAAAGAATGTGTGAAATATGTGAAAAATTGTTTGTACTTTTCGTTTTCCTTGTCAATTAAAAATCTATGGCTCTGTTCTAAATTGAAAAACGTGGACTGTCGTTCTTTATCACATATGTCCAAATCTTATATCAAACATTAGTTGCTAGTTCAGGCTTTCCACAACAATATGGAACAAATCAAATTTCGAGTTGACTTAGTTTCAATGAAATTTCAGGAGGATAAATAAATAAATAAGCAAGCACTTATATTAAATAGATTCCTACCTTACATCAATCAAAACTGCTTGTTGATTTTAATTTTGTATGTGACCTATTACCCCGCTTACAAGCGCATACGATCATAAGCGGAAATTCACAAATTATTTTTCATGGTCAAAAACCTGTCCGGCTTAAGGGCACAATTTTTTATTGAGAATGTTGAAATATTTTTTAGGTGTTTGTAGCTTATGGAGATTTGCAAATAGGTGGAAAGGTCTCAATATTGAAGAAGCATGTGATTGATTGTCAAAAAATTAATAAAATTAATAAAATTTTCCATATAGCAATAGGTTTATTCTTTGTTTTTTCTACTCGCCAAATAAGTGAAAACATGGTCGTTTATAACCGCACTGCTCCGGATAAAGGCGCAGGTGATTTTAAATGGGGCCCGCTTATAAATGGGGGCAATAGGGTATTTGTATGTGTTTCCCCTTTAGAACGTCTTTGTGAAGACGTTTTGGAATATCTTTTGGAACTTCTTTTGCGAAGCAGAAGTTATCGTAACCCTGCGATTAAAAATCATCATCAAATTGTATTTATGAGTACCATTTTTGTTATCACAGGAGATCCAAGAACTATTACGGAAATGGAAGGATCACGTGCAACACGCTGATAAAATATTTATGAGATGGCCACAGCAAAACAAATCAATTCTTTTTTCAGGGAAAAATCCAATTCTAACGAAAGGTATGCTGAGCAGTTTTATTTTACTTTTCACGGTTGTTTTATAGAGTTTACACGGTTATTTTGTTTCCCTGTGTTTCTATGTGACAGCATTGACATCGGGTTGCAACTTAGAAGAGTAGGCCAAAAGAGCAGACCACAGGCTGAACTATTTTTTCCACATTTATCCACGTTTCTTCCACGTTTCTCCTATTTCATACACAAAGATATCCACATACGACAAAGATATCCACGTTTGTTCCATTCCATATTCTTTGCTACTTGCATAAATAGCAATGCTTCTGGCCTATATTTAAACTAAATAAGTATTATTTATTCAGCTCTGTTTTACTCAATCCTTTAAAATTTTGTTGTTGTTGTGATTTCAAGTAAATTTAATATATGTCCACATAATTACTATTTTTATCGAGCATGAAGTGGAATCGATCGTTAATTTTACAGTTTCCTTTATTGTGATTCCTTATTTCAAGGACTAAATTTATTGGGAATAATTTCTTATTTGAGTTAGCACTTTACATAAAAATTAGCCCCTTAATTGTCAAAATCCACCGCAAACTCTTTATTTTACAGCGCGTCAAACCAAGGGCCTTGGGAATCGTGGTGGGTGTTTTTTATTTGCATGTGTTTTCCATTTTTGGTTTCTCGTCACCCATTCATTTTTGCTGTGATGCATGGGCGATATGAAACCAAAAACCAAACTTATAGAAAACACACACCACGATTCCCAAAGCCCATGGTGAAACTCTGAAACTTTATTTTTAAATCACGATCTAGATCTGAATCAAAATACAACAAGTTTGATTTTTAGACAGAATATAATTTATTTATTGCAAAATATATCGTTTCATTTCATTTTTATGAATGTATCGCTTAACTTGTTTGCAGCAGATGCAAGGCTAAAAAAGATTCCGTTTATGACTGGTAAACCTACGTTTGAAGAATTGAAGAGAATTCATCGAGAGCTTTCAACTGTTACTTTCCAAGGTAAAAACTAGACTTGTTACACGAGTCCTCGTTTCCCTGCGTTTTCTGATTTGCTGACGTCACTCCGGTCAATCGGCAAATCAACGCAAGGAAACAAGGACTAGTATAAGGAGTCTTTGTTAAAACATGTATCTGCCAGAAGAAACTTTTATTAATTTATAGACAGTATCTAAATTCCTGCTTCATTGTAATTCATTACAAGTCTGAAAAAATACACGACAAGGTTGGGGAACGAAGGATCATCGCAGTACTAGAGCAGTACAGTCAGAAGCGAGGGGGCTGGGGGGATGTAGCTCCCCAATAAATTCAAACACTATGGTGAATTCAAACAATTGATTAATTAAATCATTGCTCTCTATTGTTTCTAAGCTCCCCCCCTCAATCTGGAACAGCTTCCGATGGCACTGTAGAGGATCATCCTCCCTGGTAGGATAGTAGTCTATTTTCTTCAGACCCACCTCTGTCGCACGCCACAAACCTCACAGCAAGGCAGGAATATATTTTCTCGTGCTTCCGACCGACCCAATTTAGATGCGAAATTTCTTGCAAAAAAATGTGCATTTTAACTTCATAAAGAATGTAATTTTCTACAAAACTGAAATTTCTTGAAAAGTTATTTTTGGAAAGATTTTCTTCCACCGTTGGTCACACGGTCGGGTGCTTTTTCATGCCATGCTCCACAGCTCGATGTAGCGGTTATCAGATCTGTCAAATGAGAGAATCGAGACTCATGCACCAAGTCTAGTAGGATAATTCGCCTTTACTGTCTTGGTTTTGTTCACAAGAAAGCCCTGAATTCTACTCTGACTTGGAGTACCCGATCATCCTATTTTTGCATTAGGATCAGCCTGGTAGAGTTGTCCTAAGTCTATTGCAATTTTAATCCGAGAAAATATGCGGAGGGAAGTAAGCATTTATTTTTAATCTAAAACGAACAGAAGAATGGCAGAAGAATTCCTTTGTTTTTCTCAGTTCTTCCCTCTCTCACACTTTTTCTCGAATTAAAGAAGAAATATAATTAGGACAAGTCTATTATCCTAGTGGCAAGAGGAATTGCTTCTTTGTAAACGGACTGGTTAGGATGACTCGGGTGAAAACAAGACGAGTGTTCAAACCGATTAAGAAGCAACTAAACATCAACAACTAACTTAAGGTATTTTTTTGTAAACTGTAGAAGTTAATTTGAAAGAGATTTATTGACAACACACATTTTTTATAGATGATACAGCAATGAAAAAAAGTCAAGGCAAATCTATATTTGAAAATCTAATGCAAACTAAAATAGAACATCAAGCAATCGCACACAAAGGTAAGCTTTGTTTCCCTGCGTTTGATGAGACGAAATTTCTGAAATTTTAAGAAATTTCTGAAACTGAAATGGAATTTTTCTTGTTCCTGTACTTTGGACAAATGAGACAAGTCATCAAGTAGAAATGCCCATTCTCTCTACTTCCGTTTATTTACAATTAGTTGATTAATCTAGAGTAAAGTATTTTAGGAAGACTTTAGGACATATTTCTCTTTGCTTTGTTGTGAAGCATTGCCATGATAGTACACGTTTGAATTGTTTTCCTCGTTCAGAATAGTTTCATATGATTAGGGAATACTTCTATCTTTGTCGTTTATTTATTTTAAGGGATGTAATAATTTTGTATTTTTGAATAATTCATCAGTACAGAGGTGGAAATTGTGAGGATATGGATCTTGCCGAATTATCTGTGAAAAAGTCATTTTTAAGGATTGGATATCTGTTGGAAATCTGAGCCTTTCTTAGTGTTTGGCCTCCCCAGCTTAAAACTGAATTTCCGCCTTTGCTGCGTAAATTTATTTACAGGAATGAATACGTTTTAGGAAAAATTCTTATTTTTTTTAGAATTGCAGCCGATGCCTGAACAGTTTAATGAAGAATCAATTGATATGGAAAAGGAAACATTTGAACATGATTATCATATTGAACCTCAAAATTCTTTGCAATAAATAATTTACAGTTTACAAAATTTATTTTTCTTGTGATTTTTTATTGCTCTATGTTAGGATTAAAAATAAATTCTTGGAAAACCGAACGAACACAAATTTATGCTGAACTTACCCAGAAATATTTTTCAAAAACAATGATACAATACCCACCCTACCTGTGTATTTTAAATTTTCTTTTTTGCCCTCTGACAGAAAAATCTTTATAGAAAAAACTAACTTTATAGAAAAAGTATCGAGGTTAAATTTATCAAAAAATCAAGAACAAATTCATAAATTATACTTTAACATATTAAAGAACAAATTAGTATGCATAGATAAAAAATTGGAATAAGTAACAACTGTGTACCACTAGTGTACCACCAGTGTACCACCAATTTCACAATTTATGTTTCGTTGCACCAGTAATTTTTGTGTCGAAATAACTTACTTTTTCAATTGCTGTGTTGTATTGTATTGTATTGTATTTGGGCCTTTACTTTTACTTTGGAAAATTGCTTTTACTTCCCGAGAATGATGACACGAATGTTGTTTGTTTTCCCGCCATTTCTTTAAAAGAAGAAAAGTTGCCATGGCTGCATCAACGTGGCCAATCTCTGCTGCAGGTTCAGAATTTAGTAAGTTCAGAATTTGTTCTCTAGATTATTGTTGATTTAATCATATGTCCGTTCTGTTTTGTTTGCCATCATGGACGTTTTGACTTTTAATGATTAGCAAAATGGTTCAAATACAGGTTAGCGTTATGCAAAGTAATATTTAGGCCCGCTTGATTTTTGCTGTGCAAGTGAGCGGTAGCGCCAAGATTGTGCTATTGTGTGTTGTATGTGTTTTCTCGTTTTTATTTCTCTCCCCGGACCTCGCCAAAGACAATTTTCGTGGGAAAACCGTTAAATCTTGAAGGAAACTTTTCAAAAAGAAACATACTTTAATTCCAATCTTTCACAATTTAGAAGGGCTTCGAAATGTAAACTCTTCTTAACTTTAAAATTCGTAATGTTTTTTTTTTCAGCTGCAAAGTATAAACTGCCTGTACAATTTGATACTGCTATACAGTTGAGTCTAACAAATGAGGTGTATGACGACGAAGATGACGCACTTTCAAAAATTGCAACTCTTCCAGTATGGTTTTTACTTCATTGGTATTTTTATATGTGAATATGAATAAACGTGTTCATTCAAGATGTTGTCTGAAAATGTTTCGAAGTCTGATAAAATTTATATTACACAAACTACAACAGACCAGGGGTTTCAAACGGTCGTGCAAATGAAAAGTAAAATCTTAATTTTAGTTATTTTTGCAAAATATTTTGTAAACCTTGAAACAACATTTACTTCTATTTGGATCAAGAAGTTATACGAAGAAGTATGAGGCTTTCTATCATGAGGATTTAGCAAAACTTTTAAAAGTTTCTTGTTGCAATAAATGCCTTCTAAAAAAACATGTCAGGATTATTTAATTTTTTAATATTCTTTAAGTATAATGCACGCCACTCTCAGTGCTAGAGTTTTTACACCGAGTGACCAAAAAATTATTCCCGTTAGCAGGCCTGTCGCTCAATATTCGTGAGACAACAAATCTCAAATTGTGCATAAAATGACGCCCAGAGAACAATCTTAGATTTTGGGTTATCTTCGACCACTTGTACCTATCCAAAACCTGAAATTATAATTGTCCTAATTCGAGAGTTCGAGTTTTGAATTTGAAAATATTATTTATTTTCAGTCCATGTTTTGACATTAAAACAAACTGCTTGCTGCTTTAATGGCGCTTTTGGAGTTTAAACTCTAAAGAAATTCACTGACCAAACTCTCCAAGTCGATGCATGTTTTTTATTATGTCAAAACGTAAGCTTTGAATTAATGGCTTTCCTCTAAATTGACTTGAAAACTCACGGATAAAGGTTATTTTAATTTCCAGTTTATGCAGATGACTGGATAATATCCGAAACTCTAAGTTTGCCTTTCGTCGGACATCGTTTTGAGTAAAAATTGAAATTGCTAGCCTCGCGGATTTTGAGCTACATCCTTATAAACGGAAATACTTTTCGTAGATCACCCGGTAGCCTATGAGCCCTATGCTGGATGCGTGAACACAAATATAACTATTTAACTAATTATTAGTTCTGAGAGAATTATTAGGCATTCGTCTCGGCTCTCCGAAAACTCATTTTCCGGTGTTTTCGTTTTAAGCACTTGGTATGACCACGGATCATATCAAACATACATTTTTAAATAAAATTCATAAGGTTAACTTGTCTTTTTCTGTGTTATTCTTGGTTTAGAAACGATATTCCTTGATAATAACTAATTCGTGAACTTAGGCCTGCTGTGACTGTTGCTGTGCTTTTTTAAACATTATTAATTTAAAAACTTTTTTTGTTTTGATTACGATGTATTTGCTATGATACCTAGAACTGGCATTATGAGGGTAATATACTGTATTCTATGCATCCATGGGTGCATCAAGGCCAACCTCGTGCCCGGAGGGCTATTTCATACAATACCGCTAGTACCTATCTGGCGGCTATACGTTTTCATTTGCTTACGAGAAACAACAATCAACAGCATGAAAATCAACATTCGACTCAAGAGATTCCAAATTCGAATATGAAAAACGATTAGCCAGTGTAGGATTCGAAAAACGAATTCTTTGATGCGGCATAATTTACGAGTTTGCATAAATTTACGCAAAATTTGCAGAAGTATTTTTTCTGAATGAAATAGCTCGTGGTACTTTAGCTTAAAACATCGTTGTTACTGATTATAAACACTTTGCATGGTACTTTAGCTTACTTTAAATGATGGTTTTCAAAATCCAATTGTTAGTCAGGTTTAAATAATTTTCAAAACATTGATTTGTTTTAGACTGGTCTTCTTGCAATTCGGATTTATGGTTGTCAAAAATTGTCATCTGCTGACTTAAAAATGGACGACGATATTCTTGTGTATGCCCGGGTCATTTGTGGTGCAATGGGAAAAAGTACCCACCATTGTCCTTTTTCGAAAGGGAAACCAGTATGGAATGAATATCTTTTCTTTCCAGTACAGGTATAGTATTATTAAGGCAATTTTATTATTTTAATTATACATGTGTTTACTATAAGAACACCGGCCTTAGGAAAAATAAAGTTTATATTTATTCCCACTTCGATTTTTCTCACTCTACCTGTCCTACATTCCGTGTTTTTATTTTCGTCACCTTCTGTCTCCCTGTGACGAAAATAAAAACACAGAATTTAGGACAGCGAAAAATCAAAGTGGAAATAAAATACAAACTTTTCTTTTCCTAAAACTCGTGATAAGAACAGCAGAACATCTCCAACCGTAACTCTGCCCAGCCTTGAAATATAAACTAACTTTTCTCAAAAGGGAAAAATGCATGGTCACCGTGTGACTGTGTGACGATTAACATTAAACCAGTGTAAATTTGATAAAAATGCTTGAACATTTTAAGAAAAAACCCAATTTTGGGACAATTTTTATTATATGTAAAAAAAAAAGCTGTTGTTTTAGTACAGTTTTAGGTGATTTACTTCAAAAAACGAATTTTGGACAAGTTATTGTCGAGTTATTGTTTTCTAATCCTCGTATCCCTGTGTCCTGTAAATGTGTGAGTGAATGGCAGAAAAAATTTTATCATATGAAAACCCGCATATAAGAACCACAAATTTTAAGAATCTTTACCCTAAAAGTTTCACAATAAATTTCTGAAAATTGTTGTAATTTTGAGGAAACTAAAATCTTTTTTTAAAGACAATGGTAGTTAAAATAATGTAGTTTCTGCTCCTTTTGCTAGCAGACTGACCTCCTCCATTTGAGCGTTTTGAAATTGTATATGCCTTAACCCTTTCACCCCGGGAAGAGCCATACGGCCCATTGATAAACAACACTCAACGTCATATTTTCAGGAGGTAAATGCGGGAAGAAAATAACATTAATTTAAGATATTTTGACGTATGCTTATGTTATAAACGAAGTTGGTTTTCATGTGTTACCCCGTGCAGAATAAAAGTTGCATATGATTTGCCTGTTTAGCAGGAATAAATCCGGGCGCGAAAGGATTAAAATTAAGAACCTAAGGCTCACCTTCAAAACATAAGGTTCTTATATATGGAGATGTTTAGCCTTATAAAAGTTTCATGTGATTTTGTTTCTCAGCTAACTGGGAATCCAAAGTCAAAGTCAAATAAACTAACAATCTTGATTATTTGGCGAGATGCAGCACAAGACAAAGAAACTGGAGTATCAAATCATAGATTGTTTGGCAAGAAGGAGCTTTTTCTTTACCGACTCGCAAAAGTAAGGAATTTCTCTCCCATTTGTTGTGTTTTAGTTTATGACCGAGTCTCTCCAAGAGATTCAATATGGACTCAAGCAACGACAACGGCAGCTTTAACAAGAACCTCGTACCCTTTTGCTTTTGAGAATTAATTTCAAAATGATAAACTGAAAGCGTGCAAACGTAAATCGCCAAGGAGATCTTGAAGTTATCTTTCAGAAGTTACATCGCCACAACCGTATGTTTTCTGTTTTCAACACAACGTAATGGCCGTTCCAAGTAACACTAGTTGGCATTAGTTGCCACTTCCCGAATTCTGAAATAGATTAACCTTGTTGATATAGAAAGAGTAAGAAAAATGGCTATTCAAGTATATGGGAAATGGGGTTTCTTTTGGCGACTTAACATGACGCTTCAGCTGACGTTGCCGTCATAGCTGCTAAAGGTCCCTAATTATAGTATCACTGAGTTCATTAAAAAATTTGATAATTTAGAAAAATTATCAAATGTCCCAAAACATTGTGTTGACATTTCATGACATATACCCTACTAGGTAAGATAGAGTTCTTCAGTAAGCAATCAAAGGGTTACATATTTCCAATCAAGAAACATTAAATTACATAAAGAAGGTGTTTTGAGAAGCATGACATAAATATCCTTTACTATTTTGTTCATAGATATTACTTTGCAACAAATGGTGCAGTCTATTTATTTTATTGCGTGCAACTACACGCATTAAACACGCATGAGGCCATTGGCATACGCATAAGATTATAAAAAAGTACTGGGATTTTGCTGTATTTCTGTGATTCATTGCACGCATGAAATTTTGCTCAAGAAACAGGCTGCTCTTGATATTTCGCAGATAGCTACTCTTAATTTTTGCTTTGACAAAATGTTGAGCTTTCGACTTCTATATTTTGGCGAATATACAACGAAATTTAAACAAATTAATACGTATCGCCTTTATTGCTTATTGTTGTACTTTTTCAAATATTTTTATAAAACGGCGACACACTTTTTTGGACACAAGTACTAACAATGCAATTTCAATATTAATGCCAAGAAATTAGTTCACACACCACAACAACACTGTTAGAACTCGCACATACAAGAGCATATTGTTTGAGAACCTTTGTTATCTATCATAAAATCTAGTTTGCACATTTATAATCTTTTGCAGTATTTTGTTCCTCTTTTACCCTGGGTACCTGACTTTTACCCAGGGTATTCCTCTTCTTATCTCGGGAATTAAACATTTAAATTTTATAAACGTGAAATAAACGTCCGTCCGTCCGTACGTACGTCCGTACCAAGCTCTTATCGAGAAATTTATAGGGATTTACTGTGTGGATGAGTATTTTATCTGTTTAATTGAGGTGTACTATTTATTTGTATAGCATAGGACATTTTTTGAGACGGTCGACATTACCAACAGAAAGCAACAGGTTGGTATCAGTTTTAGTAAAAGTATTTTCTCTCTCAACTTTCTTATTTCATTTGTTATTGTTCTCATTAGGAAGACTTTGAAATACATGCCTTTGAAATGCTTTAAAAACATGTATCATAAATTCTCGAATTGTATATTTTGCAAAGTACCAAAAGTTTGCATTTTGCTATTTTTTCTGCGTAGCTCTTCACCAGGTTTTAATAAGCCCCCACCTTAAAAATCAAATTAGCCCCCACCTAGAAATGACAAAACAAAATTAGCCGCCATGGCGCTAATTCGAGGATTTACGGTATGTGAATCTTCGTAAAATTAGATTGATATTCAATAGGTTTTCAATAAGTTGTTTCTAGATGTTCCCCAACTCGATTACTAATTACAAGCATAGCACTGCTGCGAAGGGGGGAAATTATTAAGATCAAATACAGGATTTTTCACTTATAGTTATAACCAACTGTACCAAAGTTCGTCTAAAAGATAAGACACCCTACTTCTGAGATAAGATAGAAGTAAGCAACCTTCAAGAGGCAAGTAGGCAATGTTTAGTAAATTGCAATTGGATCAAGCTCTTGTGTTTTCGTAGTAGGGTATTGTTTTATAAAATAGGACTGTTTCAGCCCATTAATATTTTCAATTACCCAGCTTACTATTTTCAATTATTATTTAAGCCCAGGATTAAGTATCCAAGCAACCATTTAAGCAACTTGAGTGCCAAATTTTGGCTGAAAATTAGGCAAGTTCAGTGCTGCCCAAAATCCTAAGTTGTGTATAAAAAATCCTGTTAGGGAATAATTTCATACATGTGTAATATAATAAACGAGTTAGTACTTCTTTTCACAATATAAATTGTTTCATTACTTATTGCAACATGAGTTTCTGGTCTTTAGATTTGAAGAATTTGTTTTGTATATATAATAAAGTTGCAGCGTTTTTATTGTAGGTCGTTGGTCAGTTACAGATGGAAACAGCATTAATTTATGGACCATTTGGGTTTGGTCAGTCTTTTCAGGTAAGATTACAGTTAATAGAATTGTCATTACTTCCTTGTCAATTCATTTAACGAAATAACATTCAACACATTGAAATTTAGCTTGAAATAGTTGAGTGTAATGTCGCAAAGCCACAATAATGAAATATGAAATGAAGTTATTTTAGAAAGATGTTTGAGAAAAGTAAAATAACCATCTAATTTATAAAATTGGTTTTATAGTATATATTTTAGCATTTCTATTCGGGGTATGTGTAGGGGGTATGAAACCCCCTGAAAATATGAGATGGTACTTACTCTGCAGTTTCATCTCGTCTCGCAATTCAGCCAGTAAAGCTGAGCATACTATTTATCGGAAAATTTTAAATTCTACTCGGAATTTTTTTTATGACACATCCCTTCCACAATCGCCCTGTTTCTAATTGATTACATATCTTACCATTGCCACACGTACAGTTATTTAAACTATTTTAAGAGTTTATGAAAAGAAATGGAGTACATCTTGCTGATATAATATCAAAATATTAATGGCCGATTTTGTCCAGATTTGTTACACAAGTTTTACTTGGAATTAGCAAACATCAGAAGTTTGTTTGATTGCGATAACATAACAATGTACAGTTGATAACTGCTATCTTGAACTCTTATGGGAAAATGAAGTCTGTTCGAGATAGAGAATGTTGGAAATAACAGGCAGTACTTCATAAGAAAGCATGTCGTGTGGAAATGAAAACATTTCTTTGAAATAACGTGCAGTCAATATAGCAGAGTCATGTGTTGTCAATTTTTTCATTTGAAACTGTTTTTTAATTCTTCAGCTTGAAAATCATCTTTATACACCTGAAGAGATGGTTCAAGTTTCTTTGTATCCCAAAGTTTTGCCATGTTATGATGGTCCTCAGTGCAGAGGGTAGGCAGTTTTATAGTTTTGAGTTTTCATAGATTATACCCTGGAAACAGAGCCTCCCAAAAATAACACAGGAAAACTCTGGTTCCAGGGTACATAGATTAGTATGTACGAAGAATTGTACGAAGAAGTTTTTTTATGTACGAAGAATTGAGTACAAAGTGGTGTGATATCCAGGCATAACTCAATAGCTCACTCACTCACTAAGAGCCTGGAATGTTCTAACAATACTGTATTGTCTTAACAATGATTTTTTGTGGTATGCGTGTTGAAACAATCGCTTATAAAAAGCATTTGATTGATTATCGACATAAAGCAACATATAGTTTTGGAAAGACGAAGCAACGAGAAGCAATTGTTGATTGTAGAAAAGGAAAATATTATTATTAAATAAAAAAAAGAAATTAAGGAATTAGCAACAATTTTAGCAAATAAGGATTTTGAGAAAACAAACGACTCTGATCTGCACAAGAATTCAACGCAGTCATGCAAATCACAATAAAGAAAGCTACAAAGTTTTGCTTTTTGTATTTATCTTGATTTGATATTGAGTGCACACGAAGGTGTGAAATCATACCTTGGTAAAATCTATTCTTTCTAATCGAAAACCGCATTATTATGTGCGAAAACGTAGTCTTTTGCCTCCCAAACATTGGCTTGCTCATATTTTGAGAATAAAAAAATAAAATTAAAGACAATTTAGTCTCTATCCTGGATACCAGAGCCTAAATATTAATAAAACATAAAAATAATTTAAAATATAAAAACGTTTTCGCTTCATTTTCATTTTTTCGCTTTTTTCATTATTATTTTGGTTCTAGTACCTAGGGTATTTAGTCTCATGTTTTAAAATGGATTTTTATTATACTTTTATTTAGAAACGCGGTCATTCCCAGAAGAAGTCAGCCCCCATCACTGATTCCTTTTAACGAGAGAGCATTAAATCTTGAACCAGCAATCAGCGAAACGCATGGTGAGATGCATTCAGGCCGTTTTTTCTAATCTGAAATTTGTCTTTTTTCATTGATGCTGCACTCCTTTTTTCTTAAATTTGGCACCCCTATTCGTTTATTTTTAACAATAGGTGTCCTCATTACCAACTACCCTTCCTTCAGATTTTCTCTGGATCCATCCCTCGATGCATTCTAAACATTAATAATTCATAATATTCGTTGGAATGTGAAGATATATGTATAAACGTTCGTTTTTAGCTACAGTAAAAACCTGCACATAAGAACCACTCCTTTTACGAGCCTTTTGATTTAAATTCTCACTACCTTTTATGAAAATACTTGAAAGTTCAATAAAATTTACCAGTGGAAAGATGCAGTGGGTTACATACGTTCCTTTTCTGCACTTTGAATACCCCCAAAACCCCTTCATCACATTACGTTAAAATTTTAGACCCCGGAGTCAAGAACCTTTGCTATCCTAAGAGTAAAAAATAAGGTTCTTAAACCTCATTCACACTGCTTGTTAAACTATTATATGAGGGTTTTTACTGAACTTGAAGTGCAATCTACTCGACTATTAATCAGAACTTTAGCACAAAACTTCATGGAAATTTAACAGCAATTTTATCTGCATAAGAACTTTTTCCATCTCTTTATGCATGCTTGCATATTTCCCCTCCTGTTATTCCTTAAATTAATGTTATTTTATATTGTAACACAGTGCCGTCGGAAGCTGTTCGAGATTGGAGGGGGGCTTATTGTTCTCAGAACAATAGAGACCAAAAGCTTAATTAATCAATTGTACTGTATCATACAGCATCGAAATCGCTTTCGACGGTACTGTACCATACAGCATCTGCATGGCGGTAATGAGTCAAACCTCGTTGACTCAAATCTTCACACGTAGTGGCAATTTCTTCTAGTTATCAATGTGATACAATTAACAAAACCGTTTGAGTTGATTTATATTATGGTTGTTTAAGCTCTAAAGTTAGTTTGAGAAGGTGAGAATGTCACGTTCTGTCGAAGAGAGAACTAAAGTTGTAGCTACCATGCACAACATTTCTTTCTAGGGTCCCATCCTGGCTTCAAATTTCAGAGAAACTTTCCTGCTGTGTCCTCTCGTATGACAAGGTAAAGCATTTTTGGTTATAGCATTTTTATTATATTTCATTGCAAAGGTATGAATTTATCTGCGTGCAAGTCATTCACCAAAAGGGTTTTCAAGCGCTCTTTCAGATTTCATAACGTAAGTGGACTTACTTTAAACCAAAATTAAATCAATGTGAAAACGAATTTTGGGTCTCGTTTGCGAAGCGCGATGTTTGAAATGGACCTGAAATTCCGAGGCGGAAATTCAGTTTTAAGCTGGGGGGGGGACAAATGCTCAAAAATGGCTCAAATTACCGACAGATGCTCAAAATTTCCGACAAAATGATGTTTTTACTGACAATCAGGCAAGATCTGGGGAGGCGCTCGCCCCCCACATCCCCCGCAATTTCCGCCTTTGCTGAAAATTGTACGTTTCCCGTTTTAAGACAAGGTGATGGCCGCTTACAAAGTAGTTAGGTAATTTTTGCAAAGGTATTACCAATTTCTAAACTTTTTTTGAAAAGATTGCTGTTGTTATTTTGAATAAATAAGAATTGCAAAAATTTGCTTGTGGATAAAATGCTTGGATTTAGCAAATTTAAGTGGCATTTTAGTCTCCCTATAATTTGAGCAACAAAATTCATACAAGATTTCAATTGAGATAAATGATGAATAAAAACAAATTGAATACCATTGAATAATTTATTGTAAAACGACGTTTCGGGTCTGTGCCCCTTTTTCAAGTAAATATAAATGAAATTGTAATAATGTGAAATAAGCGGTTAAGACGTGAGTTCGGTTAAGTAGAAAAAGAAGAAATAGAAAGCAAGATATGAAAATGGAATGAGAGTAGAATCATGACGTAGAAATAGATAGCTGAAAAGAAACCTAACTACAATATTATTGCAAATACATTTCACATGATTGCAATTTCATTTATTTTATTTTGAAGGCTTCCTAGTTTACAGCATGGCTTGTTGCAGCAAAAAACAAGAACCAGCAGAATTGGTTATTTGAGAGGAGTCCTCCGCAATTTAGTAAGTTGAAATATTTTACAGCATGAGGTTTTGATGAAGCTTAGAAAGAATGCTCTTTGTAACTTGCATTCCCATATTTTAAAGTTTATTCTAAACAAATGTTCATTGTGAAAACATTATGCCCGGATTTATTTAAAATAAAATTTCAACTCAAATTCATAGTGGATTTCATTTAATCAAAATGTTATGTTTGCTTGTGGTTCCATATACAATGGGTATGCCAAAATATTGTCTGCACATTCTGTAGTTCTAAACACAAACGAACCAAGCAAACCAATGAGAAACTTGCATGGAACGCTCCAAAATTATCCCTTGAAAATGTATGTTATTTTACGTTATATTTCAATTGACCATCTTGGTTTAATTGTGATCTTCTTGCTCCACTCACGCTTCACAGAGGTAACAAATTGACTAACTGAATTTGTTACATGGAGAATTAACTGTACCAGAAACGTAGGAGCCATGGGGCACAGGGGGCACCGTGCCCCCTCAAGGTTTTGTGAATGCCATTTTCATAGCAAGAAGGGCGCTTTCTAGGTTGCTATTTTAAAGGCATGTGCCCTCTCGAGATTCGTGCCCCCTCAAGCAATACTAGCTTCCTACTTCCCTAACTGTATTTTATGTTTTTTTAAGGACAAAGTTGAACCAGCAGAAGCTTCAACTGGCGAAAAATCTGGAAAATCGATGGGAAGTGCTGTTCATAAAACACCTTTTCTGCAAAATATGGAAGGTTAGATTTTAAGCATTCTTATAAACTGGGAATTTTTTCAGAACTTGAAAATTACTTTGTTTAATATTTAAGTCATTCACGTACTGCTGTTGTTGCTGTCGATTTATTTGTGGAGCATGCCATGTCAATTAGACGGGAGAAATACAACCTTGGTACCAGGGATATTTCAGAAGGAAATACTTCTTTGGAACGAGGTTTTGGAGGACAAATATGCCTGGGAACGCGGTTGGGAGGAGTAAATAAAAACATTAAATAACATTTGGATACTTACATTACAAAGATTAAATTTGTGATCCTTCAACTACTGATGGAGTACCAGACCCGAAGCCGAAAGATGCAGTTTTTAAATCTATGCCTATAGTATTTATAATTGTTGGAATAATTTTTCCTCATGTGGTTGTCGAGATAACACGAATCATCTCTAGATATATGCCAAATAGCAGTTGTACATTTCATTTTTAACTGTGATTCTAAGTACGAATAATATTTGTCATATACCTAGATATGGTGTGTTTGTCAATATGTCGACCATTATATAACACCAATCGTATTTCATTTCTGTTACAGAAAACTGAAATTTATCATTGCAAGTACTTTCAAAGCTCTTTCAAAGTACTATTGATTAATTTTTATTTTGAACCGTAACAGCAGCAAAAGGCATGATATTATTTTTGATGCACTTTTATATTTGATAGGTGAAAATGAAAATTATCTGCTTCAAGCAATTTCTGAAGATCAACTGGTAAATAAAGAAAAATTAATCTGATGCATTTGCGTGTTGTACCACAATCAATGCGAATAATTTAAGCATATTCATGCGGTAAATTCTCGAATCCCGGAGGCTTCTTTGCAAAAAAAGAAAATGTTTTGTTGGGGGCTTATTCGAGTGGTGGGGGCTTATTAAATATTACCGTAGTCAGTTAACCTTGAAAGAATGAAGGAAAACTATTATAAAAGTTTTGAACTAACATTAAAAAAAACTGATATTGTAAATATAATATCATAACTGAAGTGAATTTTAATATAATGTCAATAAACTGGTGATTTCCTTTATCTGTTTCACATAGTACTACTTTAAATAATCTAGAATGTATCATATGTAAAATTAAATTTGACATTAATTCCGAATACTACTCCATGGGGGTTCATTCAAGAGGGGGCTTATTTGCAAAAATAAATTTTTAGTTGGGGCTTATTCGGAGGTAGGTGGGAGCTTATTTGAGGATTGACGAGTACATGACAACAGCAATCTACACGGGTACATGGACACACTGAACAACAACAACAACATTCACAGGTACATGGACACAGGGAAGAATAAGATAGATCCTTAATATTAATGAATAGTATATGACCCAATTCAATTATTGAGAGTAGTGGTCCCTGTAATTTGTTTTCTAAACTGCTGTTTATAGCCTGCATGATATGAAGAGTACCCGTCCAGAGCCCAAACAAAAAACCTTAAATAAATTAAAAATGAACGTAAATTAAAAATGTCTTATAACCAGCGGCAAATTTTTCATGGAGTTTGACTTTTAGTGTCACATTTTATTTTTTTAAACTTGAAGGAAATAGGTTCAGCTATTGCGGCAAGGAGAAGCTTGGGGCCAGAACCTACTGGTCTGGTTGATTGAATGTATTACAAATTATGAGACAATTATGAAGCAGGGAAATTTGTTTTACAACTATTTTATATATTTCTGGTAAAAATTGGATGGCATGTTCAGTCTCTGTCACAAGGAACTAAAGTTCGTTCTGTCGTTAAAGTTTTTGGAAACAGCTGGCAATGGCTAAAATCTGGATCACAAATTATTGTGATAATGTGGACGGCTAAAAAGGTTTCGGAACCATTTTATTTTAATATCAGGATGACTATAAAATATATCGGTCTTCTTAAGACTAGTTAATTTTCCGGACTTTTTTTGGAACGGCCAAATTTTTCAAACTACCAGACAAATAGTTGTTTTTTTTTGTTACCATTTCTCGTTTATTGACGTTGAAATAACGCGTCATGTTGTTGTGTTTTCTTCAGGAAATTGACGCAAAACACAAAGATTTTCATAAAGCGACCAATTCACAGTTTGCAGCAAATTTTTCAGGAGATGGTGAGTTTCTTAATTTGTGGTTGAAATTTGTTATCTTGGCGGCATCCATAAAGTACGTACAATTACGTACGTACACACTGAGGGAAGAGAGGTAGACTGGAAGCGTACATCCGTTGTATTGCCAGCTATTTCTATTGTTGTTTTTCTTACCAGGGCGGACACTAAAATACCAAATTTCTTTAGAAAAATAGATTGAAAACTGAAAATGAAGCATTTTTTAGTTTTTGCGAGAAAAACGGAATCACGTCAGATATTTTTCCAAACAATTAAATGAAACAATAAAAGCTGGTCAAATCAAGGACGTAGTGCTATTCACAAAACCATGGGGCAATGTGCCCCCCTGTTTCCCCCACACCCTTACGTCTCTTGGAAAAATTCACTGGGAAATTTGCCGATGTAATTTTCTTTTTCTTTTAAGATGACACATCGATCGTATTATCTAACAGAAGTACTGCATCTTCGTTGCAAGCACTGGATACTCTACCAGAATCTTCCTCGAGGCGTCGCCACAAAAGACCAAGTATCATTGAAGCATTATTTAATGATGACTAATAGAAGCACTACTCTTACATCTTTAAGCTTCCAGCCTTTGAAGTGAACTTTTTTATTATTTATGAATTTGAATTTATTTATGAATTTATGAGCTATTATTGGTTTGTCAATTTTCTTATCGTTTTATGTGAAGCATATGTTTGTTTGTGTAATCATTTCTTTGGTTTTTAACTTCTGCTTGGAGTAGAGTGTGAGGGGTGACAGCTCTGATCAATGTGCCGGTGTACCACCTCCTTGACGAGTGTACCGGTCAAAATTTGTGACAGCGTACCGGTTTTCGCGCATGCGCATGTATTGCAAAAACTTCTGTTCTGGTTCAATATATTTTTTGGCCTGGTATAACTAAGTTACAAACGTTAAGCGTTTCACTTTGAAGGAATGTTTTTTCCTTTAACTGTTTAAGAAAAAATTATACGGAAAGAGAAACGATAAGTCAGTGAATAGCCTAAAAAGGTCGAGAAAGAAATAAACAGTAAACATCTGTAGCCCGAGGCGCGAACAGGGGCGGGAGAGAAAACGTTTCGGCGACACGCCCTTTTATTCTTCCAGGAACGCCCTTTCTAATGAGAAATAGTACCGAGAGATTATTCTGTATTTCTCTCAATTTTTAATCCATACAACTTTAAAAGTACGAAAAAAAATCTAATTATAGTGTCACAAGAGTAATATTTATATGTTGAGTTCCTTTGCTTTCAAGACTCAGTTTGGTTTTTAAATCAGATGCTCTAAAATCTCCAAAGATGGCCATTAGCTCAAATTGATCGTATGAGGGAATGTAGATATCTCTGAACCTTAACTTGCTTTAAAAATAATATTACACGTTTTTATGTAATATGTAAAAATTGCCTGTTATAAAAGTATTGGGGGGGGGGGGGCTGATGCATGCACCAATGCAATGCCCATTAAATAATACGTGGGTAGTCGTTCGTTGGTTCCGTGAAATCAAACTTAGACTCTTGCTGTTGAAGGCAGAACGATGAAAGTAGATTTTTGTATTAGTTGGGTTCAAGGTTTTATCCACAGTTTGACAGTATATTGTCGGACTAAATTTATAAATCAATTTCTCAATTAGAAATTTGTTTAATTCACTCCTTTACATCCTTTAATGTGTTCACTAGCCATACCTCAACAAAAATCCAACAAACAGCTCGACCAGAGCAACGAATGTAAATAAAAATCGACACGCAACCAATAAATGAAAGTCAAAGTTTAATAGCGTATGAAAAGAATAATTCTGGGTTCAACAGCAAAGAAGTTGCAAATGAACACGAATGTGCATGCAAAAGTTTGATTTCACGTAACTAACAAATGACTCGACAAAAAATCAACCGAATAGCACTACCCTTAAGCTCTTAAGACACTGAAAAAAGACTAAGCACCTGGTTTGGATAACGTTCTCAATGAATTTTTAATTGCTGGTAAGGAAAACTTAGTTAAACCTCTTTGCACACTATTCAACCTCGTCTTTAACTCAGGTACTTACCCATCTCTCTGGTCTCTCAATTTTCTCAGGCCAGTATACAAAAAAGATGACCGGAAAGACCCTGATAATTATAGAGGAATAGCAGTTGGATCTTGCCTTAGCAAACTTTATAGTTATGTGCTCCTAAATAGATTACTAAAACATGTCGGAAAACATGGCCTAATCAGAAACAATCAGATCGGCTTCATGAAGGAAAATCAACCATCAGATCATATGTTTGTACTAAAAACATTGATTGACAAAACTGTCAAGTGTAATAAAAGCCGCATATATGCTGCCTTCGTTGATTTTAAGAAGGCCTATGACACAATAAACAGGGCAAAACTTTTCTCTAAATTGAGCCAAGCCGAGATAAACGATACGTTCCTTAATAATCTGAAAGCCATGTATAAATCTATAAAATACTGTGTGAAAGTGGCTAATGGTTATACAGATCCCATGTCCAGTGACAGGGGGTTGAAACAGGGCTGCGTACTTAGCTCTATATTATTTAATCTGTTCATAGATGATATTAGCAACATTTTTGACGATAATTGTGCACCACTTTCTATCATGGACGTAGAGCTTAACCACCTACTGTACGCTGATGACCTCATCCTCGTATTCAAATCGCCAGAAGGTCTCCAAAACTTTCTAAATGCCCTTGGCACCTATTGCCAAAATTGGGACCTAACTGTCAGTATCAAGAAAAGCAAGACTATGATTTTTAATCACGCCGGTAAGATGCTCGCGGATCACAAATTTTCCTGCCTTAGCCAAACCCTTGAAATGGTTCAGGACTTTACTTACCTTGGTATTACATTTTCAGCAAGTTGTTCATTTATGAAAGCCGCCCAGAACCTTAGAGATAAGGCGAATAGGGCAATGTTCCCCCTTTTGGACACTATTTTTAAATTTTGCCTTGGAATACCAACGTCGTTGAGCCTATTTGACAAGCTTATTCAACCGATAGTGCTATATGGTAGTGAAATATGGGGTTCACTCTCCCACCATCAGCTGAACTCTATCTCTAGGGACCGTAACCTATTCTGTAAATATATGATAGACTCGCAAAAAGGTAAATCTAAATTGAAATTCTCAAAATCAATTCTGGGAATAAAGCGGAATACTCCCTCCTTAGCCGTCTATGGAGAATTGGGTGCTATACCAACCGCTCTAACTGGTACTCTACAGGTGACCAAATTCTGGCACAGGATCTCTCTAATGGATGATAGTACTCTTGTAAAGGAGGCGCTTAGTGAAAGCACATCGCTATCAAATAACTTGTCAAATTGGCTAAACACAGTGAAAACGGTTCTAAACTTATTTGGCCTCTCCTCCATCTTGAACAACCCCTCTAGCTTTTCCCCTAACCAAGTCAGCACAAGATAAAAAGAAAAGTCTACATCCCTATTTAAAATATTTTGGCTTTTGGAACTCTCTATCTCTAGAAAAGACTCTATCCGTAACAGTAAACTGCGTACCTATAAAACCTTTAAATCTAACCTGAAGCTAGAACCTAATTTAACCCATAATTTATGCTTTGAAAAAGACAGGCTCTTTGTAAATTCAGATGCAGTGATCATACTCTCTTGATTGAGGTTGGGAGGCATAAAGGTCTAGCAGTTGAGGAGCGAAAATGCGATATGTGTACATGATGTCTCGTTGAGGACGAAATCCACTTCTTGATAACTTGTCCTGCCTATGATAACTTAAGAACTACACTTCTAGCTTTATCTAATGTCAACTGTCTACCTGCAAGCTTACAGTTTTCTAAAATTATGAGTAGCACTGACCTAAATACCATACATGCACTAACCAAATTCATCATTGATGCAAACAGTTTCAAACGAGCTTCCTCTGCGGATAAATAACTGAATGTTCCAATACCATATAAGTGTTTTAATTATTGTTCGTTCTTTCTTCCCATTATATTTTGTTGTCTGTTAAATAGTTAGTTAGTTAGTTCAGTTATATATTTGGTAATGTTTTAATATTTTGCTGTCATGCCTTGTAAAATAGGTAGCGCATTTTAGCATTTATGATGATGATGATGATAAGTTCCCTGTACTTGAGATTTATGCAGGGTGTTCCAGAAAAAGCCGAACCCAAATTGAAATCGAAAATTTCACCAAACAGATAAATAAATTGGAATATAATTTAATTATCTAAAAGCAGAATTCAATCATTTTCTGTTAATATTGAGTTATTGAAAAATAAATAGCTCTTCAGTTTTAAACACATTTTAATTCTTGATTATTTTTTTAGATGCAAGAAACTGCTATTATTATTAACAAAAGCGCGAACTCTCTGCTATCAAAAGTGCATGCTTTCCAAGAACTCATTTCATTAGTTTTTACCCCTTCTCTCGTGGAGAGAAGAGGAGTTGCAGATTTATTCTTAAGTTTATTTGCTAACTGAATTTTAAATTTTATCGCAAAGCTATTTTGTAAGATAGGAAAAGATAAGTTAAAAGCCTTCAAAGATTTGTTCACGGTACAATCGTAATAAAATACACCTTTTTTTATAAGCATAGGGTATTTTTTGGTTCAGGCTCAGTATGCTTAAGAAAAAGTCCGTTCCCAGCCTCATGTATGCTTAACATATGCTTATTGACTTAGGAAATAAAATGCCCTGAACCATTTACTGGAGGAGCTAGGTTGTGTCACCAGAGGAGGATGGAAATATTTTTGAACTTCTGGACCAGTTTTATA